>CAUYLG010006454.1:0-24957 GCA_963573385.1 Cacajao melanocephalus | reverse complement strand
CTTCCTATCTCCGTTGTTAAACACAATTATTGGCATAAAAGAGGTCTTTAATACCTATTTTTAGATTGCATTCCAGCCTGGGCAATAGAACAAGACTCCTGTTCTCTCTCCCCCTTTCTCTTCCTCTTTCTTTCTTTCTTTAAAAAAAAAAAAAGTGGACTTGCCAATACATTGGTACCCTAGGGTGGCCAATGACTGGTAACACATGAAAGAGGGACAACCACACATATGTGCCTCCTGATGAAAGCACACAAAAGTACTTACGAAGTATTCTTGCTAAAAAATTGAACCTAAATCAGATCAAATTGCTAGTTCTAATGATAGATTTACATAAAATATAGGTGACAGAGGACTATGTTAAATGATAAGGTAAAGATAGTGAAGATACATTTAGCAAAGTTGAGGTGTGGGAAACTCTAGAACAAATACCCCCAGTTTCTTGACAAATTATAAGAAAAAATGTGGGAATGATAGTCTGTACATGAAGCAAGACTTAAAAGACCTACCAACCAAATGTAACATGTATGCCTTATTTGGGTGAATAAACTGAATCTAAAAAAAGAGAAAGTGGGGGAAATTTGAACAATGAATTTTATTTTGTTTTGAGAGAAGTTCTTTGTCACAAAAAAAAAAGAAAAAAATACAGAACTGCAGAATGTGTGAGAACTTACTTCACTTTGTTTATATAAAAATTATTTTGAATGTTTCAAAACATAAAAGAGCTACATCAAGGTTTTCAGGGGAAAAGCTGTATATCCATATTTAATCTTCACCTATGTTCACCTAGTTAAAAACATGAAACAGCTATAGTGTCCTAACATTTTTCCACAACATTTTGCTATCCTAAATTACATTTGCATTTAGTTTTCATTTACTATGTGCTTGTCCATCCTATTGTGTGAACAAAAGCAATTTTTAGGAAGGAAATAGTAAACCATAAGACTATAAAAAATCTAATGGAAAAGATCTTTCAGGGGTTTATTTTGATTAAAGACAGGTGTGGCAGATGTTATGAAGTCTTTAAAAATTATTCAGAAAGTACAATAAATGATATCCATAGCATTTCTGTAGTCTAAAATGATAACTTTTGAAAAGAGAAACATTTTGGCAAACTGTAAAATAGAGGTAGACATTGCCAAAGGGAAAAAAATTGCTTTGGTTTCCACATATCAAAACACTTTATTTCAGCACACTAGGTCAAAAGCATAACAAAATGTACCTTACTAAGTATCCAGAAGGCCTTACAATGCTGCTTTACACCAAGGAGGTGGTTGCTGCAGCCTTTCTTCTTTTGGAAAACTCAGCAAGAGTGTGAGGCCCAGCTATTCTCTTGCAAAAAACTACTGGCTGTAAATGAGTGGTTTAGAAGCTGCATTTGATTCTACTCCATGCACTGAAGTAGTTCAGCATTTATTTAAGATTGCAGTATGGCAGTAGACAAAAAAGAAAACAAAAAAAACACAAAGGTAAATGTTTCCACTGTATATGTGCAAGGAATTTGGCTGGAATATATGTGTGTGAATGTGTGTGTGTGTGTGTGTGTGTGTGTGTATAGTGTGAGTGTGTATGTGGAGAGAGAGACAGAGAGAGAACAGCAGAAGATGAGAAACTAAAACTACACAGTGTGGTTGTAGAAAAGAAGCTCAAAAAAAATGGTAATTAAACATTAAAACAAGGCTGTTCACAATGAGACATTTTCATGAGCTATTTATGCCTTATCTAAATTCTCATTTCTTGAAAGTAAGACCAAAGAAATGTTTAATGACCCTTTCTGTACTATGCAGACCTGGCATTTATTATCAGACTGTACACTGTACAATGAAGTAGAGCCAGCCATTCATTAGGTAAGGTGTGTGTATATACGCATATGTTTTTTTAAATAAATTATTTGCATTGCATGTAGTTGTACAGATCAAGCCCGCACATTCTCTTCCTTCCAACATGACTTAAGAAGACCCGTAATTGATAACGCTGGCTATGCCTTCAAAACTAGGTAATGAAGACTTGCTAAGGGGAAAAATCACTATTATCCTGTTCATTTTTATTTTCCTCTGTTAAGAGGCAACTAACTGAAAATGGTAACATTTAGAGAAATAAGTAATGCTCTTTATGTGCCTCCCTGCTGCACACTGAATTCACCTCTGTTTGCACATGCATCACATTTGCCGCAATCACTTCTACCCTCCTTCTTAAATTAAGAGCTCCTTGGTGACTGGTGACACAAAGATAATATTTGTGGTGGATTAAGATCCCTCTAAATGTCAGCTCCTCCACACACATTATTTTATGCTCACAAAAATGCTGCAAGATAGGTTTTATTATTTCCAACTTAGTTTATCAGACAATAGGCTCAAAGAGGCCAATTCACCCCCTCAAGATCACATAACAAATCACTTTGTTGGTCAAATTGGTCAAGTGGTCAATTTTGGGCTTTAAACCAATTCTGCCAAAAATTACTATCAGAGACATTTCAACCATCACCATAGATCACGTGTATTAATCTTAGTATTCTCAGCAACTGACTTGTGCTTAATCTGTAATTTAGTTAATTTCACCCAATATTTAGTAAATGCCTAGTTAGCTATTTCCAGATAACAAAAGGTAGAACATAGTACTTTCTATTTACTGAGAAATTACCTCACCAAGTAGTTTTCTGGAGGTGTTCACATTCAGAGATGAAGTATAGTGAATGCATTATAGCAGTCCTCTTATCCACAGTTTCTCTGTCTGCAGTTTCGGTTACCTGCAGACAACTGCAGCTGGAAAATATTGCATGGAGAGTTCCAAAAATAAACAATTCATACGTTTTCAATTGGGTGCCATTCTGCATAACATGATGAAATCTCCCACTGTCCTGCTCTGTCCTGCCTGGGATGTAAATTATCCCTTTGTCGAGCATCTCCATGCTGGACACATAACTCGCTACCCACCCAAGAGTCATGGATATCATCTGCTCCTGACATTTACCCATAGACATCATCATAACTCAAAGATCTGGGATCACCCAAAGCAGATGACACTCTTTCTGATGCCTTGTCAGAAGGTCAATAGTAGATTAACTCTGCATCACAATGCCTGTGTCACAATGCCTGTTATTCGCCTCATTTCATCTCATGAGGCAGGCATGTTATCATCTTACACCATCACCAGAAGGGTGATATAGTAGTCTGTTTTCATATGGCTATAAAGAACTGCCCAAGACTGGGTAATGTATAAAGGAAAGAGGTTTAATTGACTCACAGTTCAGCATGGCTGGGGTGGCCTCAGGAAACTTACAATCATGGTGGAAGGTGAAGGGGAAGCAAGGCACCTCCTTCACAAGGCAGCAGGAAGGAGAAGTGCTGAGTGAAGTGGAAAGGACCCTTTATAAAACCATCTGATCTTGTGAGAACTCACTATCAGGAGAACAGCATGGGGGAAACTGCCCCCATGATTCAATTATCTCCACCTGGTCTGTCCCTTCACATGTGGGGATTAATGGGGATTACAATTCAAGATGAGATTTTGGTGGGGACATAAAGCCTAAGCATATCAGGTGAGTATAGTACAATATGATATTTTGAGAGAAAGAGGGAGATATCACTTAACTTCACAAGATATTGTTATAATTGTTCAATTTTATTATTAGTTGTTGTTCATCTCTTACTGTGCCTTATTTATAAACTAAACTTCATCATATGTATGTAATGTATGGAGGTATAAGAAAAAGCAGTGTTTATAGGGTTCAGTACTATCCTTGGTTTCAGGCATCCATTCCGGATCTTGGAACATCTCTCTCACGGACAACAAGGGGGACTGCTATTGCCTATTGCCATGTAGCAAAACATCTCAAAATATAATGATGAGAAACATTAACGTGTATTATCTCACAGTTTCTGTGGGTGAGAAATTTTGGCATTGCTTAGCTGAGCCCTCTAATGAGGTTGCAGTCAGCTGGGACATCAGTCATCTCAAGCCTATAGATGGATCCTTTTCCAAGCTCCCTTGCAAGGTGATTGGTGGGATTCAGTTCCTCATGGGCTGCTGCATGGAGGCCCTCCATTCCTTGTTGGCTGTTGACCAGTTCCCTGTCATATGGGCCTCTCCATGGGGCAGCTCACAACTTCCTTCATGAAAACAAACAGGTGAGAAGGCCCAGAAAGAGAAAAAAGAGCACAAAAGTTAGAGTTTTTGTGGCTTAGTCTCAGAAGCATCATCCCAAAACTTTGGCAGTGCTCCATTCCTCAGAAGCCACTTGCTCCTTCCAGCCCACTCTCAACAGGATGCAATTCTGCAAGGCGTGAGGATGAGAGAGCAGGCATCATAGTGTTCCATCTCAGAAGGGTACTGACAGCAATGAATAACAGAAGCAAGGGCTTGGAAGTGTTTATCTGCAACAGGACAATCATAGTCCACCATATATGAAAGAGTTAAGTGAATTTTTTTCAGGCATAATAACTCCAGCTGACACTCAAATTGGCAACATCAAAAGTCACTTTCTAAGCAGAATCATATCAATAGCTTTAAATATCAGGCAAGCATATTCTTTACAAGATTTTTTGGTAACATTTGTTATCACCTCTTTAGATCCCTGGATATTATGCAAATTAAGTGAGCATTGTGTATGTTTTTTTGGCTGGCACTCTTAAGATATTGAAAGTGTGAAAGAGCTGGCACTAAATTTTGGCCTTCAGCTCTGAAAGCTCTAAATGTAAGGGGAAAAAAGTGTACATGTGCTTATACAGAATAGAATACAAAAAAGAACCTAGTTTTCTTTCTTAACAGGAACACACATTTTCAACCTTGTTTTCAACCACAGCAAGATGTCCGTTTTCTTGAATGACACTATCAGACTGGAAAGTTTTAAAACATATTCCCTTGAGGTTTTCTGTAAGATCAGCCTAGACACTACATACTAATGATGACAGGATCAAGGCTTATAAAACTAGAATATTCTGCTTTAAATATTCTGATTTTTTAGTTGCATTATGAAGACAAGAGCCTTGTTATCTTTCATCATTTGTACTTCTGAAATACTAATGTATGTGTTACTCTTCTATACATTATTAAATTTCATTTTAAGTGGAAAATGTTAATATTTAACTCAGTAGTTTAAACACTATTAATACTAATGTTGTCCTTCTACTTTCTAGAGGGAAAACTTTTCAACTTCTATTTGAATCCTCTTAACTTTTATTTTTTCACTGTTCAGAAAGCATACTCTAGCGGTGTGAATTATCCTAAAAGCAAGATAATGAAAAATAATTTATATCTAACCTGGATGTGTTTGGGGATTTATTTGAGTATGCATTCCGAATATGGGAGGAATTCACGACAATTGAAACAGTTCTGAAATGGAGTTGTAAAGACTGGACTCAAGATGAGCAGACATTTTCCATCCTCCTGGTCCATCCCTCTCTGCAATGCTCTTCCTATTTCTCTCTTTCTTATCAAGATACCCTCATCTCTGAAATGGACAGAAGCGTCTTTCATAGGAAGAGTTGGTTTGAGCTCCCTTTAGGGATTTTGAACTTGTCTACATTCACTCTAAGAATGCAGACATAAATACACTATAGTAAACAAGTGAGTAAATGAGGAAACTTGGGCACTCTTCTTTTTTTCCTTTAATTCATAAATGGACATTTCAAGGCAGTTATTTAAAGCTCATGTGAATTTCAGGCAGCAGTCGCTGTGCCTATCCTCTGTGGTTCCATAGCACCCACATAAACATTTAATAGACTGCATGGAAACTATCTTTGTATATATCTATTTGCCCAGCTGGATTCCTAGGGGAAGAGATGCAGCGTTTTTCTTCTCTAGTACATAATATAATGTCTGGCATCAACCAGATGTTCAAACACCATAAAACCATCACCAACCATAAAAATAATAGCACACACGATGCCCGGATCTCTAAAGCATCTGGAGTGGTGTTGTGAACCTGCAATGTAGATATTTTCTAATATAAGCATTAATACAGGGAAAGCCAGCAGCACCTTGACAAAGGAAATAATTCAGCCTCCTCTTGACGAATGTGTGTATTGGATTTTCCCAGTTTCAACACCAGAAAATCATTCCATTTGTCTCAAACAATGAGGACACATCTAAAAATAAGAAAACAAGGGAATCACCATCAAGATGCACCTTACAGAAGAGATAGGCAGCTGGAATCACTAAGGCAGGCCTCCCTGCAAGAACACGAACCCAAGTATAGGCAGAATCACAGAAAGAAGAAAGCTTGAAAGACAACTTTGATCACCTATCATCACTTTGTTGCTCTCCTATTCTCAGAACTTTGGTATTTTTCACTACTACTTCTTCTCTGTCACATTTTCTCTTCTGTTTCTACCACCAAGGAAGCATATCTCCTTTTGTTGAAGATTTTCAAAATATTGATAAGAAATTTATGTGTAAGAAGACACGTAGATCTTCTCTCTCAGTGGGGAACTGTGGATGATGGAGCTTTCCCCAAAATAGGATGGCATTGTGTGCAGATGCCTGGAATTTTGTAAAATCCTTATTTTGTTTGAACCGTGTGTCCCTTTAGTCAAGTGACTTTCAGGCAAGTTTTCATCATATGGACACACCATAGTTAGGTCAATCTACTGTGCCGCAATTGCTGCAATAATGCTGAGCAAAAGGGATCACCCCAGAACCCAGCCAGTCATAACAGAAAACACTTGAACACTCATGGCTCTGCAGGGAGCTGGGGCCACTCTGCTTCAAGCAGCAGTTGGTGTTCATTTAAGGTTCATGTACCATTCCATTCTTTTTTGATTGATGCCTCTGTGGACACGCTGTCCTGACAGCAGATCATAGGAATACTGGAGTGGGAGGGGAAACATGAGACTTCCTGAGACTTTGGCCCCAGGCTGGATCCTTACCCCATCACTCATTTCCCACTGGCCAATCCAAATCCTCTCACCAAGCCCAGTACCACCACGGCAGGAAGCAAAGGCAGCTCCCTGCTGCAATAGATAGCATTTCAGAGCCACCATACTGCATGGGTGCATAATTCTCAGAGCAGGAAGGCTGGAAGAATTGATAACGGTGATTCAACCTTCCCATCATGATGATTTAGCTCCATTCTCCATAAGCCTCTAGAGCAAGCTTGTCCAACCTGCTCCCTGCGTGCAGCCCAGGACCACTTTCCATGCTGCTCAACATGAATTTGTAAACTTTCTTAAATCAATATCAGATTTTTTTTGCATTTTTTTAGCTCATCTTGTTAGTGTTTGTGTATTTTATGTGTGGCCCAAGACAATTCTTTCTCTTCCAACGTGGCCCAGGAAAGCCAGAATATTGGACACCCCTGCTCTAGAACTTCTGGGATATGTTTATTCATTGTTTTATTCTCCCCAGATATATTAAGAGCATAACAAAAAAAGAAAATGAAAGGAAAGGGAGGGGAGTGGAGAGTTGGGAAGGGGAGGGACAAAGGAAGAAAGGGAGGAAGGAAGGAAAGAAAGAAAAAAGAAAAGAGAGGAGATGAAGAAACAAAGAAAGAAAAGAAAGAAAGAAAGAGAAAGAAAGAAAGAGTCGAGTTAAATTAAATTTCATTGGGAAAAAAAATCAAAACATCATTATCCCACTTTATAGGAATAAGTAATTATAATTGCTTACATATATGTGTATCCAGTGTGTTTCTTCACCAACATTTGGTAACAAAAAATGTAGCATTATCATGACTACCCAGCATTTAAAACCAAGAGATTTGGTTGTCTTTCAGATTATCTATACCAACTGATTAGAGAGATGTTCAGTTGAATATGCAAAATACTTTAAATATTTAAATATCATAGCCCCATGATCCCAAAATGTGACACTAATTATTTTGAGTTTTTTTTTATTAAATCAAAAGAATTCACTGAATGAATTTGTCTCAGTACACACTTTGACACTCAAGTGAACTCAACCTCTGAAATCATTCTTGATTAAGAACTCCTGATAAAACCTCATCTATACCAGATGACTAGATAAGCCGGAAAGAGGCTTTGGTGATTTTAAATAGTAATGCTCTCATTATTCTTCTAAATACCATTTGAGAAAAAAAAACAGATAGCATAATGTGGGTTTCATCTAAATCATATCTATTTCCTTTCTAAGCATTTAATCTCTGATGGCAATTCATGCATTACAGGACTTATGATCTGTGTAAGTAGATCATGTGGAGGAGGCAGAGGGATAATTTACCCATCTTCTATTAAACTGCCTTGGCATATCACAACAGGGCCCCTAAACCCTTATTTAAGAACTTTAAAAAGGATTGCATTCCAGGAATCCTCGAGTTTCCATTGGCTGGAATGCTACAGAGATGTGAACCACTTAGGGTTTCCAGTCTCAGCTGCATCCAGTCTAAAACTGCTACAGACTGTGATTCAGCAGCACATAGTATCATTCCTTGCTTTGTTTTGGTTGGATTTTTTTTCAAATCAGAAAAAAGTGTGTAGATTCAGACCAAGTCATACCACCTATCATGATGAGGTAGATCAAAGTTTTCAGGTTATTTTTTTCCCCTCAAAATAGAAACAGCTTGGGTTCTCATTTAGATTGGCCCAAGTTGGATTTCTGTTATTGTTGTCGAAAAAGATACTAGTTATTGTTGTTGAAGAAGATACTGACCTGACATAATATCAGTCTCTAGCTGGGTCTGGATAAGACTCAACTTGTTGGCGAGGATCCCTGATCCCTAACACCTGTCAGCTATTGCTTTGAGAAACATTATTAGACAAAAACAAGAGCTGAGTGATGTCATTTGCAGCTGCATATTTTACAGGTGGGGCAAAGCCTCTGCCCACAGCGAGCTGAGCTGGATGTGTCGTCGCTTTATTCAAGATAATGGGTTTCAACCTGAATCAGAATACAGATTTTAAGTTCTGTAATATAGGCAATACTCGCCAAAGACTGTTACAAGAACAGTACAGATGTTTCTATTCTGGTCAAATTATTTAATAGAATTACCTGCCTCTAGACATTAGGATAGCAGGAGAGAAAACTGTATTTTGTTTTCCAATATGAGAGAGGGAGAGAGAAAGTTAGGAACAGATATTGAGACCAAGATTTTAATGTGATCACTTTTAGGACGCAATGTGAGCCTAGGAAACATCAGAGGGAGAAAAGAGAAAAAAGACAAAGGAAGGAGCCTGGAAAGGGCGTGCTGTCCTTGGAAAGAGTGTGACTGCTGCGGGCAGTTGGAGCTTCATTCCGCAGAATGGCAGGCAGAGCAGAGCACACGCCTAAGCATTCTCACTCCCAAGACAAGAGGGAGCTGGAACTGCTGGTCACCAACACCCTTCAGCCACTGCTGGAGGCTGGTGTAGGAGGCATTGACTCCTAGCATGTCCTGTATGATTTGTGCTTTGCTGGAGCTGAACCTGGTGGCCAGAAAAGGCCCTTAGGCAAAACGACACAGGTGCTGGCAGGTGGAAGACTGGAAGACCGGAGCAGTGTCCCTGAAAATTATACAGATCAAGGAGATATGGGTAGGATATCTATACATCTATATCATCTACCTCGACATCTATAATTGTATCTATACCTATGTCTGTAATTATATTTCTATCTATGCATTTGTATTTATTTATTTTTTTATTTTTTGAGACAGAGTCTCACTCTGTTGCCCAGGCTGGAGTGCAGTAGCATGATCTCAATTCACTGCAACCTCTACCTCCCAGGTTCAAGCGATTTGCCTCAGCCTCCCAAGTAGCTGGGACTACAGGCGCATGTCACCACGCCCAGCTAATTTATGTATTTTTTTTTTTAGTAGAGTTAGGGTTTCAACATGTTGGCCAGGCTGGTCTCAAACACCTGACTTCAAGTGATCCTCCCACCTCAGCCTCCCAAAGTGCTAGGATTACAGGAATGAGCCACCATGCCCGGCCTGCATTTCTATTTATGGATACATGTGCATATGCATATACTTATACACATACTGGCTGTGATTTAACCAAAACAAAATCCTAGAAAGTAAAATGTCCAGATTTTACAAAACACTTTCATAATCAACGGAAGCTGGATATCAACAATACAAAATGACCTCAAAAACCTAATCATCTGTAAATCGAGTGATCTATTTGTAAATTGAAGAAAAACATATTAAACAATATTCAGATCAAAGGGAGAGTCGTAACAGATATGTCAGTTATCTAGGAAGTAATGAAAAGGCTAATTCTGTATGCCAAAATCTGTGATAAACCTGTTTATATCCACAAGTTTGCATCATTAAAATGAAAAAAGAGTGAAAATAAATGAAATATTCAATATAAGAAACTAGAAAAAAATAATTTAAATAGTAAAATAAAAGAGAATAAAGGTAAAAACATAAATTACTAACATAGTATAAATAGTAGCCAACAAAATTATATCCCAACATCATTTTTCTGAAATTAACTATAAAACAGAAAAACTACTAGCACATTAGATTAAGAAAAAATAAGATGGCACAAAGAAATGAATGAGATTGTGACTAAAACAGCAATAAAATCACAGATTTAAGAGATTAAAAGAAATATTATAAGAGCATAGTCTATGTACTTCCATGTCAATAAATATGAGAATTCTGAAGAGAAAGGCTAGTTTCCTGCAAAAATATTCAAACTGGCTTCCCAAAGAGGCAGAAAACTGAATCTACAAATAAAAGAAGGTGTTGAAAAGGTAATTAAAGAGATGCCAGGTTAAAAAATAATATACATCAGGCCCAGATGGTTTCACAGTTGTGTTCCATTTGAGCTTTAGGGAACAAATCATTTCTATGTAACATAAACTTTTCTAGGCTAAAGGAAAAGCTGGAAAATTGCCCAATTTCATGATGTTAGCATAACTTTTAAGCTATAACTTGCTAAGGTGAGTGCAAAATAATGGAAAAAATTGTAGGACAATTCTTATGCTTATTGTGCATGATTAGATTCTAAATAAATTATAACCCGATAGAATCTACTATATTCAAGAGAATGACCAATATTTTTAATATTGGATAAAAGCATGAATGAATGGCTTAAGATCATTTGTTTTATTAAATTAAAGGAGAAAACCGTCTGTTTATATTCATGGGAACTGATGATGGAAAGGCATTTGGTAAATTGCCTAAATATGTGAGGCTATTCCTAAAAATTCTCTAGGTAAGATAGGACTAGAAGAACATGACCATATGATGAAAAAGACTGTTTAACAGCAAATATCATTGTAAGAAGAAAGCAATTATGTATTTCTTTTAAAAATCAAGGGAAAAAATACAGAATGAACACCAGTACCACTCTTATTTAACATGGCTTTGAAGATTCTTGCTAGAGCAGAAAGATAAAGCAATTTTTAAATTATTACTATATATTTTTAAGTTACAACAATGTTTAGTTTGTAGATGCTGACACTAAATATCTTGAAAATTGAAAAAACAAAGGTACTTAAGAATTAGTGAGGTAAAGTAGTAAGACATAAGCCATGTATGCCAAATTTTTCTTGCATTTTATTCCAATAGAATAAATTTTAAAATTAGATTATGTTTTTTTGTTTTTGTTTTTGTTTTTTGTTTTGTTTTGTTTTGTTTTTTGAGACAGAGTCTCACTCTGTTGCCAGGTGCCGAGCTGTAGTGCAGTGGCACAATGTCGGCTCACTGCAACCTCTGCCTCCCGGGTTCAAGCAATTCTCCTGCCTCAGCCTCCCAAGTAGCTGGGACTACAGGCACACACCACCACGCCCAGCTAATTTTTGTATTTTTAGTAGAGACGGGGTTTCTCCATGTTGGCCAGGATGGTCTCGATTTCTTGACCTCGTGATCCGCCCACCTCGGCCTCCCAAAGTGCTGGGATTACAGATTTGAGCCACCGCGCCCAGCCTAGATTATGTTTTTATTCATAATAGCAGCTAAAACTACAGAATGACTAATAAAATTGATTTAAATATATATAGATTATATACACACCTACATGTTTTTCTTTTCTTAGTCAGTTGTGTGTGTGTGTGTGTGTGTAAATATATATTTCCAGGGACTTTGTGTTCATAGTGAAGGACAAAGTCACATTCTCAATGAGTGAAGAAATATAAAATATACCTTGCTGAGGGGATGAAAAAGAGTGGTGCAACATTTTAATTTAATACAATTCCTAGCAGTATCCTTTTTAAAAAAGAGAGAGAATGTAATGAAAGAGAGCAACATGAATACTCTCTCCCACTTCCCAGGTCAATGTTAAAGTCGCTAGAAAATGGAAAAGTGCTTAACGTGCTGGTGTCTGGTAAGTAAAATGTAACCCTTTCTTATTTCCCTTGTTCCCACACCTACAGAATCATGGGGCCACGACAGAGAAGCAAGAGGGTACATTGCACTGAGAACAAGCAGGTTGTCAGCTTTCTCCCAGATTAGCTCACCAGGACTGAAATATTTCTACTTAAACTATGATGCTTCTGGGAAATTGATAGTTAATCATGGAATGTTGAGAAAACTAAGGCAACTGACCACATATCTCAAAGAGGGCAGCCCCATAAACTTCTGTGAGGCATTATTAAGATGCTCTTACTCTTGTTGCTGCTTTTTATACACTACTCTTCTGTGTTTATACCTGCAACGTCAACGGGAAGGCGAATTCCTATTTCTCTTGTCCAGTTGCTAGAGGAAAGCAGAAAGTTGCACCCATAACTGATGGTTGAGTCAGTCCGTGAAACTCCAGACATCATTCCCCGGGGTTATGTGGAGGTTACTCAGACTGCAACCCTTTTTCACTGTCTTTCCTTAATCCTGATGAAGAGTTGCATTTTTCTTTTGTTATTAGTGCTGATTTAGAAATTGTAATTTATGTTTTGTTTACATTCACTTTCGTCGACGTGATTATTGTTTTTTAAGGAAATATTTATTGCATCTACTTGTTATTTGGCATTGACCATGAGATGATGTGATTCAGGAAATCTTGATAATACATTTTCCCTCTGGAATTGCAAACTCTATGCTTTTAACTCTGAACTGCAGTTTCTCTCAATTCTTCACAATTTCATGCATCCCAAGGAAGTGAAAAATACTCCTCTCTTACTGGAAATAACTTTAAATTAAATCCCTGATAAGTTCCATTATTTTCTATGACAAAAAGCCTTTCTTAAGATATTGTTCTGGATTTTGTATATCAGCAAAGCTAGCTGTTTCCAGCCTGTTAGTGTACATATATCAAAAATGCACACAGGCATATAAAGTTCTGATCAATTATTTTGAAAACTCTAACCAATATGAAACTTTAACCAACATGCATATTTTTAAGTTACTAACATTTAATAGCCACACAATAATGCCTTCATCCTGAAATATTCCATAGACATGATGTAACTCTAGGAAACCCAGCTATCTTTTGCATGGTTGTGGAGAACTTCTCAATGCTTGATTGTTTCACATAAGGGAAATTAAATTTGTAATAAAAAGGTCACAGTTATTTATGCCAGTTATCTATGTATGTATTTTTTAAATACAATGTTTTAAAGGTATACACATGAAGCTAAAAAGACTGCAAGAAACAAAAGCCAAAAAGACTGCAAGAAACACTGCAAAGCAAATAGCAGTTCTCTGACAGATGTCACGTGGCATCTGCAGAAATACAAATGGAAGTTTTATTAATGTTCAACTGTATTGTGTACAATAGCAATGACTGATTTGCAATGGGAGTGGAAGATTCTAACTTTACTCTTCCCCATCATTGTTTCTCTAGCTGCTAATTAAAATATCTCAGTAATTTTAGACATATTTTATAACTCATTGTAATATTTGTTATCTCTAAAATCTACTCCGTATAATTCCATATGCCTTTTCTGACTTACATAATTCTGCTTTGACATAAATAACTAGCACAGTTTGAGATGAAAAAGAATACAAGTGTAAATAAAAAAATTCCCCTAATACTGCGAAATTTTGTTTTATTTTTGAGACACAGTTTCACTCTGTCACCCATGCTGGAGCAGAGTGGCACTACCAAGGCTCACAGCAACCTCCGCCTCTTAGGCTCAAAAAATTCTCTTGCCTCAGCCTCCTGAGTATCTGGGACTACAGGCACGTGGCACCACGCCTGGCTAATTTTTGTATTATTAGAGATGGGGTTTCACAATGTTGGCGAGGCTGGTCTTGAACTCCTGACCTAAAGTGATCTGCCCACCTCAGCCTCCCAAAGTGCTGGGATTAGAGCTGTGAGCCACCATGCACAGCCATAATGCAAAATTTTAAAATGCCTTTGTTTTGTATAAAGACCTAGCTGTCCAAATGATTTCAAATAAACTATACATTTGCACAAAAGATCATAGTTATAATTTGATTCCTCAAAAAAAAGGAAAAATAACCATACTTAGAAAATGCATCTATACTTTACACACAGCAGATGTACTAAAAGATCTTCATTTGATTAAATACTTTTTCACGTTTGAGTGGAAACCACAAGATCTGCATAACAGACATGTTCTTAGAGTCTAAGAATGCTTCCTTGATACCAGCCAGTTTCAGCTGACATCTAGCAATTCTAGTATTCATGTCAACTTGCTAAACAACATTAGGATACTTCATAAAGCAATTGTCGACAAAAAAAAGTCAAACTCTGTGAACTATTTGAAGAGATTTATTCTGAGCCAAATATGAGTGATCTGTGATCCATGACACAGCCCTCGGGAGATCCTAAGAACACGTGCCCAAGGTGGTCAGGCTACAACTTGATTTTGTATATTTTAGGGAGACATAAGACCTTAATCAATACATAAGATGTATGTTGGTTCAGTCTGGAAAGGCAGGACAACTAGAGGATTGGAGGGCTTCCAGGTCATAGGCAGATTCAAAAATGGACTGATTGGCAATTGGTTGAGTTATTAACTAGAGACCTGGAATCAATAAAAAGGAATGTCTGGATTAAGATAAGGGGCTATGGAGACCGAGGTTTTATCATGCAGATGAAGCCTCTAGGTAGCAGGCTTCAGAGAGAATAGATTGTAAATGTTTTACAACAGACTTAGAGAGTTTGTTCTATCAGTCTTAAGGTCAGCTGTGTCTGAATTGTAGAATGGAAGAGGGAATAAGGATGCATGTCCAATTCCCTCTTCCTATCATTGCCTGAACTAGTTTTCCAGGAAAACTTTGAAATGCTCTGGGCCATGAACTAGGGTCCATTCAGATGGTTGGGGGCTTACATTTTTAATCTTGGTTTACACTATATTGTAGCCAGGTATGGTGGCTCATTCCTTTAGTCCCAGCACTTTGGGATGCTGAGGCAGAAGGATCACTTGAGGCCTGGAGGTCAAGACCAGTCTGGGCAACATGGTGAGACCGCAGTCTCTACAAAAATATTTTAAAAGTAGGGAAGCACAGTGGCGCATACCAGTAGCCCTAGCTATTTCGGAAGCTAAGTTGGGGGGATTGCTTGAGCCTAGAATTTCGAGGCTGCAGTGATCTATGATTATATCACTTCACTCCAGTCTTGGCAACAGCGAAACCCTGTCTTTAAAAAAAAAAAGAAAGAAAGAAAGAAAGAAAAGAAAAGTTAAAAAAAAAAAAAAAACTGTATTGCCTCCGAGCTTATATGTTAATACGTTTTATACTCTGAAAGTTAAAAATAAAAAAAAAAATCTGTCCTAAAAGTTATTCCTGCCAAAATCGGGATTAAAAAGATCCTGAAGGAAGATATCTCACTTTGCTAATATGTGCAGAGTTTGCCTTTTATTAGTTCTATTTCATTCATTTACTTGATTGATCAGTGATTTATGGTTGGTCAATGATTTCAAGATGAGATGAGATTTATCAAAGTCATGAAAAGGCAAGCTATCAAACGTCAAGGGACTTCCATCCACACAGCCCTTGGACATTGTCTTGATCATCTGGTGTTGCAAATGCCCTTTTGGTGGAGCTTAAATAAGATCAGTTTGACTGAGAAAGATTGCTTGATGTAGAACCATTGAAACAAGCTGAGTGTCTTCCAAGGCAGGACATCTAATCTATTTCAGATTATAACCCTTTGCAAGGCAGGATGTCCAGTCCATCTCAGATGATAACCCTTCAGTCATGCCTCCTGGTAAGCATTGTTTACCCTTCCCCTGTGGTCACAGTGCAAGCTAATGCTGCTAGCTGCGAAGCTCCATAAAGACTGTTGTAATGCAGCAGTTCCCAGGAATTGAGGGGTGAGATGGAAGTGAGTACTGCATAATGGCCTGGGCAGTCATGCCATTGTGAGAAACTCCACCAAACTTCAGGAGAACGGAGCCAATGTTCAGCGACCAATTTCCACAAAAGCTGGTAAAGAGTTGGTTTTTTTTTTTTTTTTTGCTTGTTTGTTTTGTTTTTTCTCATGCTACAAATTCACTTTGTATACAATTCCAACCTGTGTGTTTTGTTGGCTATCTCTTGTCTACATCTATGGTTGTTTCCAAAATAAAAAGTAACATGTTTAAGCAATAAGGGGCTTGCAGGGAAAAACTGATTTATTTCTACTGAATAAAAATTGTACACAGTAACAACCATGCCTAAAGAAGTTATAAATCTGTCTTTAATTTTACAATGATAAATGAAAAATGTTGAATTTTTCAATCAAACAAGAAATCAAGATTGTTTATTGTTGTTGGTTGTATTAAACAATGAATGCAAAAAATAACTTGCTATAATATACAGATACCACTTAAATAAATGTGCCATTAATGGAAAAAGGGTGTCTTTTTCCAAGAACCAACGTTTTGCCCTCTTCAGTTCCCTCTGATGTTGTTCAAAACAGTCCACTAGCAAATACAGTTGTTTTGTTGGTGGTGGTTGTTTTTAGAGACTGCTTGCGCATATATATCTGTAACTATATGAACAGTTTTAAAAAATAGGGAGAGATAAATCAGTGGTTGTCATTCAAAATAAGCTCTTATTATATTCCCCAGTAGTGTATCTCTTGTTCTTTCACTGCATGTCATAAACTTTCCTGCATGACCATCTTCACATTGGCATGATTCTTGCTCTCCGTCTTTCCTCCTCCTCTGGCTTTCCTGGGCCGCAGTGAGAATCAGCATCTTCAATATGGATTAATGCAGGTGGCCCTAATTCTATCAGGAGACATAGTGAGAACTGCAGAAGAAGAGGTCAGCGGTCTCTCTCATTCTTAATTATTTTTTAGATCCCCTGCAATAATCACTAAGAAGTATATCTCTTCAGCAGGCACTCCACAATAGTGCAGAATAGAAGTTTAAAAAAAGAAAAAGAAGAAGAAAAGGAGGAAAAGATGAATGAGGATCCAAAGCTTTCTGAACAGGACATTAGCTTTTGCTGCCATGCAGTGTTCAGGAGACAGCTAAATGTACAGCAGGATCAACCTCAGCCCAAACTCAGTTCCAATCCTTAGGGCAGGTCTGGTGCCTACCATCTTGAAGGTCAAAACACCCCATCTGGTTATGTAAGATGTCAGGCAAATTTATTTTATCTCCTTATAAATCATTGAGTCATTTAACATTTATTTATTTGTTCATTCATGAAGCTGACACTTCTGCAATGCTTATTTCCTTGGAGAAAAGGCTGGAGGATTACAAAACAAACATATAGAATGCCCTAGGTAATTCTCAGCTCTGTATACTGGAGTTTGGATATTCCGTGGAAATGGAAATACTACTGAGAGATACTTCCCTTCCTAAAGTAGTATCTCCTCAGACAGGCCTCACCTATCCACAAAATGAGCTGGAAAATGCTCAAGAGTTGTTTTAATCACCCTGTGGAGGTAATTCCATAGGCAGTCCTAACCTGGTGGTACTCTAGGGATTGCTGTCTCATCTGATGGTCTTCAATGTAGAGTGAAGTTTATAAGAAAACAAATTAGATGTAAGAAGATAGTTCTGGAACTTCCTCTTATATTTATTTCTACCCAAATAGTTAAAGGAGTGATTAAAACATGCTATGCTGATTCGTAGCAATTGGCTTGACATTGACTCCCCACTTGGTACTATGACAGTTAAGATGCATAATGTTCTTGAAATTCAAGGCATTCTAAGGGCACACTGGTAGTCTGTGCACCACAGAGCAACCCTGACTGGGGTTTTAATTTACCTAACCCTCAACTTTCAGTGTCCTGTGACATATGCATATTTAGGCAGATTTGTGCATTATTTCATCTAGGTTTAACTAATCTTGCCCCCACAAAATAAATATTCAGCTTACAATTTTCCTGGGAAAGAACTATGGATTCAAAATATTTGTCCATACTTCAAGACCAAGAGAGAAAGATAATAGCTCAGTTGACTCTTGGCTTTAATCCTAATAGGAGCTTTTCATTATCCATAGTATGAGGTGAAAACAGCACCCATCTAATAAGATGGGCCAAGCAATTGCCTGCCTCATCTGAAGTTATCAAGAGCATTATTTGGAATGCAAATTTGCATCAGTGATTGTTAGCCATGAACCTTATACCTCGAGATCATCTTAAACTGTATTATTAAGACATCATAATTAGCAAGACAATTAGAAGTCAGCCCTACTGGACAATATCAACGCTAATATATATTTTTAATGAAAACAAAAGGGGATATGCACCATTTATAAATAAAAATATATGAAATAATATTTCCACATTATAGTTTCATCTCTTAACCTCATCTTTTTTTCTACTTCTGTGTTGGTTTTACAGTGCAAATTATATGTGAATACAGGAATGCATGCCTATTCTTTGTTAAGTAAGAAATACCAACCAATTGAGGATGAATGCCTTAAATAGTTATACTGATGGGAGTAAATAAACAAAAATTTTGGAGCCCAAGGTTCTGCTTGCTGGGAAACAGGGCAGAGGGAGCCCACCTCCCTTAGTGTTGCAGGCAACATTACACTTTGCCAGTCCTGCTCTGTAGAGCTACTATAGTTTTGCTTAGAGAGCTCTTTTGGGGTTTTTTGTAAAGTAATGTAGAAGCTAAGAAATTCCCACAAATAAACCAAAATAATTATTAACATACTGTACCAAGATTATCCAAAATCCCCAAAATAATTCCCTCTAATGGTGCCATAAGTATTCTGAATGTTAGGAATGCATCCTATTAGACAGGAAAACTAATCTGAGCATAAAGTTGCATCCTCTTGTAATAAAATTAGGCTTTAGATACCTTAAGAACCTTCACTCACATCCATCTGGCCTCATTTGAAAATGGGAAGGTGGCTGAAAAAATGGTTAAAAAGACAGTCTTTATTTTTCAGGTATTTAATTAAATTATTCAACCCAAAATGGAAATAGAAACAGGAACTCCTTTTGTCCAGTCTTAGATTTCTCCCTCTTTTTTCACTACAGCAATCCCAATTCCATTACATAATACACACATCTGTCAGCTACGGAGCCACCTAAATTTGACCTTCTCACTAATTCCAGTGCCTGGGAATTAGAATGCATCCATTCTTGATGCAAAAATCAATGACCAGCATCTCTTCTTATGTACCTTAGTCTTTGCTACAGGACCTAAGTAATAAAAGCACAAAGCCTCCCCCCATAGTCTTACTATCCCTTTTATAAAATAAGAATCTTTGGGAAACTTCAAGAGGGCATTGCATTAGGGTTGGAAATTGGAAAGCAATGAAGAACTGTGAGTCTTCAGTTGTGTTCAGTGTTGGACCAATAAGGAGAGACGGGCCTGAAGCTCCGCATGGAGAAGTGGCCTGTGAGGTTTTCTAGCAACTATGGAAGCACCCAAAACAAAGACGACACCAAGGGTTATTCCATTTCCCAGATTCTCCAGTGCTCTCCTCTTATGGGCCAGCCTATCTCCTAACCACTATTTATAAGGATGCAGTACAGAGAATTGTAAACAGCTGACCTATATACAGACACTGGTGAGCTATCATTTGAAAGTGTACAATAATCATCCATATTAGTAATTCAACAGCTCAATCATAATACTTCAATGCACTATATTTCATTTGCAAATCAAAATAAAATCGTAATTACTGGCTAATTATAGGTGATTCTGTTGATTAAATACACTTGGATTGTTTTGTTGTTTAATAGACATGGAGAGCTCATCACCCACACCTCATGTAGTATTTTCTAAACACCATCAAATTATAAGATCATATGAACAAAACGTCTTGTATTTAACACCATGATTCACCTTTTACAAAATTATGCACAAGACAAGGAAAGACATAAAACTCTGCAAGTTGTTTTCAAGGTTTCATTTTAAAACAAAAACAAACAAAACCTTTATTGTTGCTTCCACTGTCAAATTGTTTTCTTTTTCATTTTTTTCACATTGAAATGTTTTCCACTGGGGGTGATAATGCAGCACAGCCATATTTGGTATGTCTGAGAGATGTGTCTGTCTTTTGTGAAATAAAAGAAGAGCAATTTTGATAAGTGAAGTAGAAAAGTAGATCAAGAATGATGTCTACAACATGTTGCATGTTTCAATAAAGAATGTTTTTCATCTTGGAGGAACACCTGTGCTCCAGATTGACAATTGCCAACTTCGATACTCAGACCCGGAGGCAACTTGGCTTTATGTTAAAAACCACACTCTGAAGTCACCATGCAGCTTTGTCACTTGCTGGCTGGAGGAGCTCAGGGAAGCACCCAGCCTCTCTATGCCTCTCGCTTGTCTGTAAAATGATAATGATGCTAAGACCTACTACATGCAGTGTTATGAGGATTAAATGATGATGCATTTAAAGAAATCACTTTAGCTCAATGTCTGCCACACTAGAAACCACAAGAAATATTAGCTATTGTTTGTGTTAGGATTGCTCTCATTAATATTATGATCCTGCAGGGTATCAAGAAGAACATCAGATACACACAGAGACACTGTTAATTAGAATTTGTTATTTAAAAGAAGGTGTTTCCCAGAGAAACTTTGAGGAATTAGACAACAGCATGGGTCTTTTGGCACCTGGATACTTTTTTGTTCTGTGTGGGCAGAGTCAGTATGAGTTAAAGAAAACTATCCGTTATTTAGGATGAAACCAATGTACAAGTGGAGACTTATGATAAAGGTGACCTTCACATTAATGAAGGAAAGATACAATTGATACTAGTGTGAATCTACCTAAAAAAATAAAAAAAGGAAAAAAAAATAAACCTAGGCCCCCTATTTCTCTTATTAGATGAATTAAAGAGATAAAGATGTTAAAAACTATACAAGAATTGGCAAATGTTTCCAAAATGTCTATTTGTATATTTTTGAAGTGGAGTTGTTACTAAATGAGGCACAAACACAGATACAGTCGAGGAAAGTATTCACTGACTCAACTTCATAAATATGGAAAAGTTCATGGCTGGGTGTGGTAGCTCACACCTGTAATCCCAGTGCTTTGGTAGGCTGGGGTGGGAGGATCTCTTGATGCCAGGATTTTGAGACCTGCCTGAACCATACAACAAGTCTTCATCTCTACAAAAAAAATTAAAATTAGCTGGGCATAGTGGCACACACCTATAGTCTCAGCTACTAAGGAGGCTGAGGCAGGAGGATCCCTTGAGCCAAGGAGTTCAAGGCTGCAGCCTAGGTGACAGAGCGAGATCCAGTCTCACTAAAAAAGAAACAAAGAGAAAAGTTCCTGTATATTAGACATTATAAACAAGGTTTAAAGTCAAGCAAATGAATGGAACAAATTATATTCAACTTAGGCAAACAATTAATGTTCAGAATCATAAACAGCTCTTTTATTTCTGTATAAAAACGATTTAAAAAATAAAAGTTGGCAAATGACACAACTGTGCAATTACCAAATGGAGATTGGCCAAGTAGCCTAATTAAAATTACTGGATTACTCCAGTAAGAGGGGAAGTAAAGAGAAAAACAATACTAAGATAGTATTTCTTAACCAGCAGATTGCCAACAATTTAAAAACTCATAGTAGATCATGTTGACAAGGAGGCAGGGAAATGGACAGCCACAGAAAATGATGATGTGACTGTCCTAACTTCTGAAAACAAATTGCACATAGTCTAGAATATGTCTTTCACGTCAATTCAAAAAATCCCTGCATATGAGCACACAGCTATATGTGCAAGGATATGTGTATGTGTGAGGGATAGAGAGAGAGAGAAATAGATAGATAGAGAGAGATGATAGGTGGATGGACGGTTAGATAGGTGATAGATGAATAGAGGGAAAGATGATGATGATGGACAAATAGCTGCAGAGACAGAGAGAGACAGATAGATGTTAGAGATAGAGATGATAGATTCAGATAGATGGAGAGATAGGTGATAGAGAGAGATGATAGATGGAAAGATGGATAGAGAGATTGATGATAGGTAAATGGATGGGTAGAGAAATAGAGAGATAGGTGATAGATAGATAGATGATGGATAGAGAGATAGACATGATACATAGGTAGAGAGATGACAGAGAGATAGATAATGGATAGAGATAGATGACAGGTATAGTTAGATGATAGATAAATGATTAGATAGATAGACAGATAGTTACAAATTAGGGGGAATGTCTAAATATGTACAAACAGATGTACGTGCCAAGACATACCCATGGACAACATTGTGATGAGAAACTGGAGTAAAAATCCTCAAGCTTCATCTATAAATAATTATTATGTAATTCGTGGTATTATAGTCTACGACATGCTAATTAGAAAGAACAAGGTAGATTTTTGTGGACTGACACGGGAAGATCAACAAGGCTTTTTTTTTTTTTTTTTTTTTTTGAGGCAGGGTCTCACTTTGTCACCCAGGCTGGAGTGCAGTGCCATGATCTCGGTTTGCTGCAACAACTATATTAATAGAAGAGAAAGACAAGTGGAAGAATAATGCTTATCATTTGATTGGATTTATGGGAAAAAAGAGATTTTACCCTGTAAAAGTATACAGGAAAAGACACAAGAATACATGTGAAAATGTTAGCAATGAGTACCCCTGGGTAGCTGAGAGGTAAGAAGAAATGGGAGTTTTTCACATTTAATAAATGAGTCTGTACCACATGAATGTTTTAATCTGAGAACACATTCAAGTACTGTGAAAGGCAAATTATAGGCTCCCCACACATTTCTGTATTTTAATCTCAGGAATCTGTAAATATGCTACTTTGCCTGGCAAGGGGGAGTTAAGGTTGCAGATGGAATTTGGGTTGCTAATAAGCTGACTTTACAGTAGGGAAATTATTCCAGACTATTTGGATGGGTCCAATGTAATCACAAAATCCCTTAAAAGTGGAAGAGGGAGGCAGAAGGGGAAGATCAGAATGATTCAGTGTGAGAAGGACTCAGCCTGTCATGTTGGCTTGGAAGATGGAGGAAGCTCCTTGAGCCAAAGAAAGCAGGTCACCTCTGCAAGCTGGAAAAGTTTCCCCTTAAGCCTCCAAAGGGAGGGCAGCCCTGCCAGGGTGAGCTGTGTCAGACTGTGTTCAGAAATGTAAGATCATAAAATTGTGTTGTGTTAACTCACTGTTTGTGGTAATTTGTTACTGCAGTGTTAGGAAACAGATATTAGTATGCATTATGTAATTAAAATCATTGTCTTTGCTGCATGTGGTATTGGAGCTGGAAATGATGTAGATCACCTTGGGCTCTCTACTTTAAGTTCTCACCTGTCAGACAGTACACACTACTCCTGGGTTTTGTCATAACTATTTGTATGTGTCACCTACGAGCCCCATAGCCAGTCTTGGTAAGTCAAGGACTATACCTTATCAGACAGTATCTCACTCTACCTTTTTTTACAAGTATCAAACAGTCACTATGGAGAACAGTATGGAGGTTCCTCAAAAAACTAAAAATACAACTACCATATGATCCAGCAATCCCACTGTTGTGAATATATGCAAAAGAAAGGGAATCAGTATGTTGAGGAGATGTTTGCACTGTGAAGTTTATTGCAACGAACTTACATCTTACATGTATTGATTTATGTCTTATGTCCCCCTAAAATGCATAACACCTAGTTGTATAGTTGTGGCCTGACCACCTTGGGCACATGTTCTCAGGGTCTTCTGAGGGCTGTGTCACAGGCCTTGGGTCACTCATATTTGACTTGGACTAAATTTCTTCAAATATTTTACAGAGCTGGACTCTTTTCAACAGCGGCCGGCCCTAAGTGCATCCCTAGGTTGGCAAAGCTTTACTTATGGGCTCAAATAAGTCTCCTTCCTTATGAGAGAGGTTAGTGGAAGGCCCCCTCCCAGCCCCAAAACTCAGCCTTTGTTTCCTGTGACTAAAGCCTCCCCGCCTAAGGATTCTGGACACGCACCAAGAAAGCTCCCTTGGAGCCAAGTCCTAAATGTCCTGTGGGGGGCAGGGAGGAAAGACAATAACCCTACAACAAAAAGGAAGCCTAGCAAATGATTTCTTAAGCCAGTGAAAAACTCATGCGAAAGACTCCTTTATAGACTTGACAGAGACTTCCAGGACATGTCATCCATCTCCCTAAAATACGCATTTCAAGTTCTCCATCGTGTTTTTGGTACTGTAAAATGCGTGTTGATTTAAGCTGTTCTCATGTTACACAGTGGGGTTGCTTTTTGGCCTCTGTGAGATGCCAAGCACCTTGGCAGGACTCAGATTCCACTCCCTATGAGAGTCCTCAGTGTCTTCTTCGCTTGGTCTAGGTGCTGGGGTTGTCAGCAACTGAATGAAGCTGATGTTTTGGCTTTGGGCCTTGCTAGAGAAAGCTGACATTTGCCCAAATGACAATATAGTACCTGTAGAGGAACAGAAATGAAGGTACAAAGACAGGCTATTTGCACAGTGGTGATGAAGCAGGAGCAGCCGCGAACAAACCTCTCGAACACCCAACTGGGAAGGAAGTGGCTTTGCATTGGGCCGAGAGTCTCGGCTAATTCGCGTCTCAAGAACCGCGCTCCCCGATTAGAAAATCCTGGCCTGTTTTAAAGGCTCAGAATCTTAGAGGGTACACGTGAGAGGGTCGTGATCGATGAGGGAAGCGAGGGGTACGTGACTTAGGTGGGGGTCTAACCGTGATTGAGCAAGAACAACGCCTTCCGGGGAAGATTCCTCCATACCACGCCTGTGATCTATAGACAGGATAGGAACTGGGGTGGGGGGTTTCAGCTTTAACCTCCAGGTCTGGC
>CAUYLG010006451.1:0-17745 GCA_963573385.1 Cacajao melanocephalus | reverse complement strand
GGGGCGGCGCGGGGGCGGCGCGGCGGGGGGCGGGGGCGGGGCAGGGGCGGGGCAGGGGCGGGGCAGGGGCGGCGCGGGGGCGGCGCGGCGGGGGTGCGGGGGCGGGGGGCGGCGGGGGGCGGCGCGGGGGCGGCGCGGGGGGCGGTGCGGGGGCGGCGCGGGGGCGGGGCAGGGGGAGGCGCAGGGGCGGCGCGGCTTGCAGGGAGCCGGGGCGGTGAGGGGGGCAGCGGGGACGGTGGGGGGGGCGGGGGCGGTGGGGAGTGGGGGTTACACGGGGGCGGCGGGGGCGGAGGCTGTGGGGGGTCGGTGGGAAAGGTGGGGCGGGCTTGCGTGGCGGCGTCCCGGGGCTCAGGGGCTGCAGCAGACCCACCGTCCTGGCCTGTGAAGCCCGCGCGGCCATGGGACGCAGGAGGGTGGTGGCGGGTGGAGGCGGCCCGCGTGGGGCAGCGCCTGAGGCTGGCGCGGGGCCTGGGACCGAAGCCCCCGGGTCAGGGTGTGCCCCACGCGAACGGCGGGCGCTGGCAGAAAGTGACTCATGCAGAGTTTCACGCGAGCCGAGGGGCCCAGAGAGTCCGCACCCACCACTTCCCGCTGCCGCCCATGCGGGTCCTGGAGGTGCCGGGAGGGGGTCTCGGACCTTGAAGCTGGATCCACCACGCGTGCCCGCGGGCCCCGTGAGTGACATCACCGCGACGCTGCGCATGGAGCGAGGTCTGCACACCCGGGATGGCCACGAACAGTCGCTTCCATCAGGTTTCCAGGAAGACCCCCCCACCCAGCTCTGGGTGGCCCTGACCTGACCTGCGCTCTGCCTGGGGCCCTCAGAGCTGACTGCAGACAGGGTGAGGTGGGGAGGAGGGTGACCCGCCTGGGTGTCCAGCCAGACAGGACCACTGAGGCTAGAGGGCCAGCCTGCTGTGGTCAGCCACCGCGTCCCCAGGGCCACACAGGGCAAGGCCATTCCAGGCCACTGCGGCCCAGCCCCCACCTGAGCCTGGGAGCTGGATACTGGTGCAGCCTCAGGCGGGGGTTCGCCTCCCGCCTCCCTATCAGTCCTGGCTTGGGTTGTTGGGGGCCAGATGGGAGGGGCATGTCACAGTGGGGCCAGGGAGCACTCTGGCGCTTCCACTCTCCTCCTGTGTGCAGAATCCCCACACCAGGGGCCACCTCTGAAGGCTCCTGTCAGGGTCCCTGGAAGAGGGTGGCTCTGGCCACCCAGGGGATGACTCCAGCAGAGGTCCTCGTGGCCTGGGGTCCAGGGAGAACAGAGACTCCTAAGCTGAGCACATCAGCATCTCCACCTCGGCGGCAGACAGAAAGAGCAGGCCCCCCCAAGACTGCAAGCTCTGGCCGCTGGGCAGTGGGGCCTGTGAGGGCCGAGGGTGGACGCTGCTCTGAGCCAGGCCTGACCATCAGCGGCTCGTCCCTCACCTCAGGTCCCCACCAGCACCCCGCTGTGGCCTTGGGTTTTTGCTTCCAACTTTTGAAGAGAAGTTTGAAATCTGTAATTCTTATGTGAAACCCTGTTTTTCTTAACTAATTAAAGACTTAGAATTAGCTAGTTAAAATTAATTAAAATTGATTAAATTTGTACTAATTAAAACTAACTGAATTCTTCTCAAAACACCGTGCAGACGAAACCAGCCAGAGACGCACCTGTCTGCATCCATGGCTCCAGGCGACACGGAGGCAGGGCCAGGGACATGGCAGAGCTGCCGCAGACGGGGCGACGGAACAGGCCGGTGTCCGGGGCTCTGTGGCAGATCTGAGTCTCTGTTGCACCAAAGTATTTTAAATGTTCTCCCACTTCCCCTGTAAGATCTTGGATGGAGAGAATCGGGTGGAGGGTGCGTGGGAGACCTGTGCCTGGGGCTTCCTGGGGACCCTGCACTGCAGCCGGCCTGCATGCGTGTCCTGGGACGGTGCCTCAGATGCCCGGCTGCTTCGAGAGGCTTCCGGACACCACACGGCCTTCCCTGGACTCAGCCCTGGCCTGGTCACTGCCCTGGTGCTGGAGCTGAGCACCAGCCACTGCCTTCCCACGTGTCAGCTCCTTGTACAATGGTGCCCGCTGCATGGAGCTACCCAGGACTCAGGAAGAACGGAGCTGGAGGCTGCGCCTTGGGACTTCTGGAGCCCTGGCAGCAGGGAGGGATGTAGGGTAGAGAACCTGAGGCCCGGGCACTGGGGCTCAGAGAGCAGGCCCAGGAGATGGGTCTTCCCTATCACTGGAGCCAGACCTTGGCCTCAGGACACCCAGGAGTCCCTGGCTTTGACCCCGTAGCCCCTGGCACATTCTCCTGCGGCTTCTCTTTTGCTCTGGGTGACCCAGGTGCTGGCCTGTGCCCCGTGGCCTCCGCCTGGCCCTGAGCCCTGGGCCCCGCACACCTTGCTGGCAGTCTCTGTCAGAGACGGGTGGGCCCGGAGGCTGCTGGCACGTGATGATCTGACTGGAGCGTCCCGCCCCAGCCTCAGCCCTGGAGCAGTTCATGGCCAGAGCAGAGACCAAGGGCTGAGGGTTTGTACGGTCACCAGGACTGGGGTGCAGGGCCCCAAAGCAAGGCCACTCACTGCCCGGAATTGGGCAGAGGGGATGCTGCGGAGCCTCGACCCTCCACCCCCACTCTGACGGTGTGCCTCTCTGGGACCCGGTTCTGGGCTTTGGTGACCCTTGGGGATGGTAGTGAGGAGCCTGTCCTGGCTCTGCTGAGCTAACAGCACAGATGCAGCCCAGGTGGCCTCAGATGGGAGAGTGGGGTGTGGGGGTGGCCGTGCCCTCAGCACTTGGACCTGAGCACCGGGCAGGGTGGTGGGGAGTGTTGGTGTGATGCCTACACTTGCCTCCCACATCTCTGAAGGACGGGAATCATTCCTGTTTGGACATGAGCTCTATTCCCTGGAGGTCATGACTGTGAGGCCACCTATTTGGGGATATTTTTAGGGTTGTGCCATCAAAGGCAATCTGTGCCGAGTGGCTCTGTATTAGGACAGCTGCAGCACCGTCTCCCAGCCTGGTCCTGGTGGTTGAAACGTCGTGTGCTGACGAGAGACTAGAGGCGGGTTCTGAAAGCCCTTCAGGATCAAGAGTCTTCAGCTGGACTGCACACGGCCGGTGAAGACCAGGCCAGACAATGGCATGGCGCCCGGCAACTGAGGCGACAGGCTGAGACCCCCAAACCCGGGTGGGCCACAGCTGGCTGGACCTTAGCTGGACTCGGACGTGCTGACTCTGCAGCCTGGCCCCGGGGTGTGGGCCTGCAGCTCTGGCTGCTGAGAAATCCTAAGTGAGCCCTCCAATCTTTGAAGGGGGAAGGATTCGCCACGGTATCACTGCAGTGAGATCCCCTGAGAACCCGGGAAGGCAGTGGTGCCACAGAAGGGGTGCTGGCCAGCGAGGCCTAGGGGTCCTCCCTGGGATGCAGCAGGTGGTAGTGCTACAACCAGGCTGCAGAGGCTGCAGCTACTTCTGTGCATGCGGCCAGCATGACTCAAGTTCAGCTCCAGAACTAAATGTGTGGGAGGTCAGCTTTTGGTCTGAGCAACGGCAGGCGTGGGGAGGGAGGGAGCTGCTGCAGGAAGCGCTGCTGCCGGGAATCTGAGGGAGTCAGGGCAGGCTTGTTCCCAGGGCAGGACAGAGCACAGCCGCCTGGTCGCTTGGAACAAGATGGAGCTGTGTTCACATTTCTCAGCATACAGGAAGACAAATTTCAGTTAAATTGAATTTTCATATGCAAGTCAGTAATTACATAAATTTGGGGATGCCAGTGGCAGAAATCACAAACAAAAAGGCGGGTAGACATGCTTGCATCCAACCAAAAAACATCTTCAAGTTGAAAAGCACCACGGAGAATTGCCAGCCCCTCAGCCATGTGTAAACGGCGCAAGGTGGAGGCCAGGTGAGCGTCGGGATCCCGGGCCCATCAGGGTGTCGCTGGTGCCTGTGTATTTAGGTGGGTGACGCGTCACCATGTGCCGAGGGGGAGACGAACACATACGCTCAGGATGGCCAGGGTGCGGGCAAGTCCCTCCACGGGGCCAACGGCTGGGTGCTCCGGAGACCACGGGAATGCTGCGTCCCCAGGTTCCAACTTACAAAGATTTGCTAAGATTCACCTATTTTTTTCCATTTGTTTTCGGTCTTTATTTTATAGAGGCCCCTGTAGGTACTTGTGGATTCTGATTTCCAGCTCTGTGCAGGGAGCATCCAGCCAAACGTGGAGCTGGGGTGTGCCGACGGACCTCCTGACGTGGGGCCACACCTGTGCGCTGAGCTTTTTTCTCACCTCTTGGAGGTGGTTCCTCATCGGCACACGTGGCTCCCAAAGCCTCCGTGTTCCTCATCAGCAGCGTGAAGAACTAATCACTCAAATGCGCGCCACGCCCTCACACACGGCATTTTTAAGGAAATTGCCAGACATGGAGTTTGCTGCCAAAATGGCCCCAGGTGTGACATGCAGATTTATTTTCACTGTAACATCCAGTTCTGGTGATGATGGAGCAGACAGCCCTCTGCCTGGGCGGCAGGCAAAGCTGAACCTCAGGCAACAGTCCACAGCCCTGGAGACAGGACCACGTGTGAACAGGCCACCCACGGGGCCTGAACTGTGGAAATGCAGCTTAATCTCCTGGACGCAGCGCTTCATACCTCCCGATCCTAGAATGTAGAAACTGGCTCGTGCCAGGTGTGGCCAGACGTGGCACAGGGGAGTCCTGGGGTGGCTCATGGAGCACAAACTGCGCAGCCTTCGGCCTAGCCCTGAAAGGTGGGGATGCCAGGGCCCAGCAAGTCCTCTCCAGGCTCCACCCCCGAAGGACCCCTCCCACAGCCACACAGGGCACACACTGGGAAGTGCCCATGGCTGGTGTCCGTCACCTGGGGAGGGTCAGGCAGAGCACACCAGGTGCCCACCATGGCGCCCACAGGAGCTAAACCGCCCCACAGCAAGGGGGTTCTTGGAGACGCCATGTGGGAATGGGATGTGGCACTAGCACCCCAGTTGGAAGTGAAATCAAAGTCCGAACAAAATGACACATAATCCTCCAGAACAGGAGGGAAGAGACGAGGCCAGCAAGGACAGCAGCTCACGGCGGGGGAGGGGAGCGGAAGTTGGAGCTGGCAATGAGGATTCGAGGGACCGAGAAGAGGAATGACAAAGGTGAGGGGCCTTGCGGTGACAGCGGTGGCCAAGTGCCAACAAGGAGGATGAACCCAGCGCCGGGCTGAGGCCAAACAGAGAAACAAGGAAAGCAGCACACGGGCTTGGTGCTGAGACACATCCGTGCCGCCGAGAATCGGCACTGTCCTGTGAGATGACCTCTCTGATCCCGCTTCCTCCCTGATAAAGAGGCGCTGCGGCAGCCACACTGTCGTGGCGCTCTCACGGCTGGCAGAGGAGATGCACATGGCGTGGCTCAGCCTCGGCTGCAGTTCTTACCACTGCTGTGGTCCTTCCTTGCCCTTTGAAACGTAGCTGCTTCTCAGCCACCCGTGGTGCAAGGGAATAAAGGAAGGAGCAAGAATAAACCACTGAGCCTAATCCACTTCCCCGCCGTGTGGACTGCAGTATTTTCTACTGGCATGCACTTGGAGAGAGCAAATGTCACCGAGTCTTGGTGAGAAGACGAGAGAAACAAGAGGTCTGAACAACACACAGCTCGGGGCGAATGCCTTCAGACAACCGCGACCAAAGTAAAACAGGAATCAGTAATGGCCGTGAAAGACGTGCCAAAAACACTTGACAAAGTATGAAGCAATCTCTGAGTATTCTGTGGTCATAGCTTGCCACGCCATTTGCTCGTCATCAGTCAGTTTCCGTCCAGTTACAACAGGGTTGCGTTTGTCCTCTTTTTGAACCAGGATTATACATGGCAGTTCCAGAGCCTGGAGCACCCCCCAGTGTTCCCACTGCTGGCCTAGTGGGTTCCAGCTACAAGTGCTAGACTCTGGGTTAAAAGGGAGGGTGGGGCCAGGCGTGATGGTTCACACCTTCCATCCCAGCACATTGGGAGGCCGAGGTGGGTGGATCACCTGAGGCCCAGAGTTCGAGACCAGCCTGGTCAACATGGTGAAACCCCACCTCTACTAAACATACAAAAATTAGCCAATCGTGATGGTGTGCACCTGTAGTCCCAGCTATTTGGGAGGCTGAGACAGGAGAATTCCTTGAACCTGGGAGGCAGAGGTTGCAGTGAGCTAAGATCATGCCACTGCACTCCAGATGTAGTCTCCAGAGTGAGACTACATCTCAAAAAAAAGAAAGAAAGAAAGAAAAAAGAAGTGAGGGTGGGAACCTTTACAGCAAAGGATAAGACTCCCAGAAATGCATACTGACTCCACAGGCTTTCCTCTTAATTTTAAGACCATTGTCAGAGAGCTCAGGCCTGAACCAAAAACCATTTTTGTGGAAATGATACACACACAACACTCACCACACGTGCACATCACACTGACATGGTACCACACACACTCACCACACGTGCATTGGAAGTGACTGCTTAACGTTTACAATGGTCTCTGGGAAGTTTTTCAGAAGTCTGGTTCTGAAAACACGCACTGCAGTGTGCATGGTGGAGTGGAACCTAGACCCACTCTCCCCCGTGAAACAGCTAAAAATACGCAAATACATGAAGCAAAAGGTTTCAGCCCCTGGTCTTCGGCGGCGTGGTACAGTGCTCCCTGAGTACGCGAAGCACACAGGTTGAGACCTAGAGCTGCCAGAGCTCATGACCAGGAGAGAGTTTCCAGGACGCAGCATGGGAAAAAGAATCCAGGCAGAACCACGGCTTCCTGCAGCTGAGGAAACAAAGCTGGGAGCCTGTGAGGCAAGGATGGCCAGAAATCACGGGACACAGTCCCAGAGAGAAAGGAGCTGTACTTACAGATTCCAAAAATCCGCGAAGATCCTGCTCCGGGATCTGGGTGTGTATGGATCAGCACAGGCGTGAGAGGCAAGCACTCAAGGCCGGGGAAAGACCATCAGAAAAGAGAAGAAGGCATGACCTTTGGAGCTCCTGCGAAGCCAGGAATGCTGGCTGCTCCCGCCAGTCAGAGCGAAGATCTCACGGCCCCTGCGACGAGGACTGGAGCACTTGACAGACTTTGCCTCAGTGGGGAGACAGACTCGTGCTGCGCTGAAAACTGTTCTGACCTTGCTGGAAAGTTCAGAGGGAGCCATGGGAGAAACCAAGTGTTTCCATGTAACTTAATTGCATTCCAGAACAAGCTCAGGAATATTTGTAGGAAGACAAAAATGTCAATTATTTGACAAAGTAAACACATAATGTCTGGCATTCAATCAAAAATTAGTGGGCATGCATTAAAAAAAATGTAACCCAAAATAAGGATATAAATTAATTCATAGAAACAGATCTAGAAATGGCAAAGAAGGTAAATTTAGTAGAAAAGGACATTAAAACAATTATTATAGCTATATTTTTATGTTCAAAATGGTAAAGAAAAGTGGATATTGAGAGGGCACACACTGAAGATTCAAAAATAACCCGAATTAAACTCTACAGATAAAAACAACAGTGTCTGAGGTGAAGAGTGCGCTGGACGGGACATCTGCAGGTTAGAATTGAAGAAGAAAAGATGAGTGAACTTGAAGGCACAGCACTGGCAACAGAGACTGCACAAAATAAAACACACAGAAAAAGTACTTTAAAAATGAACAGATTATCAGTCAGCTACGGGAAGACGTAAAGTGCCCTAAGATGTGTGTAATTAAGGTCCTCAAAGTTGAAGGGATCTTAATTACACACATATTAGGGCACTTTAAGTTGAAAACAAGGATCTGAACAAGGTAAACCCACAAATCCAAGAATCTCAGTAAACCCCAAGCACAAGGAATATTAAGAAAACAACACCAAGTCACATTATAATCAAACTACTCAAAACTTGTGTTAAAGAGAAATGTCTAAAAACCAGCCAGAGGGAGGGAGAACTTCACATGCAAAGGAATGGTGAAGAAGAGGATGAGGGTGGATTTCTGATTGGAAACGATGCAAGTGGGAGACGACGCAACCAGGTCTTTAGAGAGAGATTTTTAAAAGTGTTACAATTCTATCCCCAAGAGAAGCAGCTTTTAAAAATGCAGGTGAAACAGACTTTTAGACATCCGAAGACTGAAAGACATCATCCACAGTGCACAAATGTCATACGAAATGTTAAAGGCAGTCCTCAGACAGGAGAATCTGAATCTGCACAAAGGAATAAAAGGTACTGGAAATGGAAAATATATGGATATATATTAAAAACTTACTTTTAAAATCTCTTTAAAAGATAACCAACTGCTTAAAACAAAAAGAAAAAACTTAATGATGTATTGTGAGGTTTAAAAATGTGTGAGGTTGGCCAGGCACAGTGGCTCACGCTTGTAATCCCAGGACTTTGGGAGGCTGAGGCAAGCGGATTGCTTGAGCTCAGGAGTTCAAGACAAGCCCGATCAATATAGTGAAACCCCATTTCTACAAAAAATACAAAAAATTAGCTGGGCATGGTGGCATGTGCCATAGTTCCAGCTACTTGGGAGGTTGAGGTGGGAGGATCTCTCATGCCAGGAGGTCAGGGTGGCAGTGAGCCATGATTGTGGCATACCACCACACTCCAGCCTGGATGACAGAGTAACAAAGACCTTGTCTCAAAAATAAATAAAAATTGTGCGAGGTTTTAAAACATTTGACAACAGCAAAAAAGCTGTGAGGGGGAGTGGAAATACGCTATTGTAATATAACATTACTGTGTTCGTTAAAGATGTGTATTCTTTATCTTAAAGCTGCAAATAAAAGAAAAAACAAGAATTATAGCTAATAAGCCAACAAGGAAGATAGGTGAAATTTAAAACACAATGCAAAAGAAGGCAGAAAAAGGAAAAAATAACAGATAGAACAAATACAAGATGAATAGTAAGATGTAGATTTAAACTCAGTCATATTAATAATCATAATTATGTTCTAACGGCCCAAACATTTCAACTGGGGCAGAAATTATATGATTAGATAAGAAAGCCAGACTCAACCTTATGTTGCTGACAGGGAAAAACATTTTAAGTATAAATATACAAATTGGTTTAAAATAAAAAGATGGAAAATAAATACCGACACACTATTCAAAAGACAGCCAGAGTAGCTATTACAATATCAAAGTAGATATCAGATAAGAACATTGTAAGAAATAAAGAGGATTATTTTATAATAATAAAAGGATCAACTCATCAAGTGAACTTAACCCTAACCATGTACACACCTAATAGTAAAGCTTCAAAATACAAGAAGCAAAAACAGCTAGCATGTAAGGAGAAGTGGACAAATCAACAATTAACAGTCATAGATTTCAACACCCTATTTCAATAACTGATAGAACAAACTGACGGACACCCTAGTAAAGGCAGACAACACTTGAACGATACCATCAGCCAAATTAATATTTATCGATCATGTCACCCAACAACAGAATACACATTATTTTCATCTGCAGACAAACAGTTTACCAAAATAGGCTGTATTCTGGGTCATAAAACAATTCCCAGTAAATCTGAAGGATTCATTGCATCAGGGTATGTTCTCTGGAACATTGGAAATATATCAGCTATTAATAATACAAAGATTTCTGAATAATCTCCAAATATTTAGACTGAAAACAGATATCTAAATAACCCACCAGTCAAAGAAATGATGAACAGGGAAATCAGAAAGTATTTTAAACTGATTGAAGATGAAAGCAAAATTTGAGATTCTTTTTCTGCCTTCTCTGGTTTTAACTGAGCATCTTAAATGATTCTATATATATTCCGTCTTATATGTTTTTTCTCTTTACATATCAATTTTTCTTAAAAAAATTTAAGTTATGGCTGGGCACAGTGGCTCACACCTGTAATCCTGGCACTTAGGGAGGCCGAGGCAGGTGGATTGCCTGAGCTCAGGAGTTTGAGACCAGCCTAGGTCACACGGTGAAACCCTGTCTCTATTAAACTACAAAAAATTAGCTGGGCGTAGCCGTGTGTGCCTGTAATCCCAGCTACTCAGGAGGCTGAGGCAGGAGAACTGCTAGAATCCAGGAAGCGGAGGTTGCAGTGAGCCGAGATGGTGCCACTGCACTCCATCCTGGGCAACAGAGCAGGGCTCCGCCTCAGAAAAAAAAAATGTAAGTTGTTTTCCTATAGTTTGCAATATACACTTAGAACGAATCCATGGTCACTTTCACATAACGCTATGTTGCTCCACACACACTACAAGTACCTTCCACAGAATATTCCTGATCTTCTCTCCCATGCCTTACCACATTGCTGCCATCTGTTTCACTTACCTATATGCTGTAATCACCCAATGTCAGTACAATTATTACTTTCAATAAATAGCTGTATTTTAGATCAACTGAGAATAAGAGGGAAAAGGATTTTATATTTATGCATTCTCAAACACTTAGTTTCTTTATGTAGATTCAAGTTTCTGGCCTATATAATTTCCTTCTTCCTAAAGAACTTCTTTCAATGTTTCTTGTAGACCATGTCTACTGGTGATTAATTCTCTCCATTTTTATTTGTCTGAGAAAGTTTCTATTTTTCCCTCACACTGAAGAATAATTTTACTGGACACAGAACTCTAAGTTGGCGGGGTTTTTTTCTTTCAATGCTTTAAATATTTCACCCTGCTCTGTCCTTGGTTGAATGTAGATGCAAAAATTCTCAACTAAAATGTTAGCAAATTATGCCCAACAACCTATAGAAAAGAAACTACATCGTGACCTATTGGTGTTTATGCCAAGAGTGTAAGGTTGGTTCAACAGTGGAAAATCAATCAACGGAATTCACCACAATAGACATAAAGGAAAACCATATGGTCAATAGATACAGAAACACATTCCTGATAAATCTTAAATGCACAAGGCTCAGTGAGAGAAGTCAGGCTGAAAACACCTCATGCTATATAACCCCAATGATGTGACTTTCTGGAGAAGCAAGACCATGACGCTGGTGAAAGGATCAGTGTTTGTCGAGAATTTGGGGGACTGAATAGGAAAGCACAGACGATTTAGGGCAATTAAAGTATTCTCTATGATAGTGTATTTGGTGGATAAGTGATCTTATAAACTTATCAAAAACCTGTGAAACTTTACAGTACAAAGAGTATACCTCATTGTATGCAAATTTAAAAATTATTTAGGAAGCTCAGGGACCTCAGGATAGAACCCAGAATGCATAAAAACCATCTAACTGCATTACAAACTCATGAAACATCCTCACGGAGGGTGTGGGGGCAAAGGCCCTGACCTCATTCAGAATGAGTGGAGTCTGCAAGAGTAAAGGCAAAGGGGCAGTCCCTGAGCACTGGCCTCTAGTTGATAAAGCTGCCTCCTGGTGAGGTGTGAGTTAACAGTTCTAACACCACCACAACGCTGTCTTCGTCTGTTCTCTGTTGCTGTAACCGAATGCCTAAGACCAGGTACTTTATAAAGAAATCGATTTCTCACCATTCTGGAAGCTGGGAGGTCCGAGTTCAGGGGGCTGCATCTGGTGAGGGCCTTTTTGCTACTGGGGACTCTCTGGAGAGTCCCAGGTGGTGCAGGCCATCAGATGGCGGGGAGGCTTACAAGAGATCCAAACTCACTTTTACAGCAGACCCATTCTTGTGGGAACGAACCCACTCCCTGCATGACCCATTAGTCCGTGAATCGATTAATCCAATCACCTCCCAAAGTTCCTGCCTCTCAACACTGCATCACTGGGGGCCAAGTTGCAACACATGAACTTTTGGGGAACACATTCAAACCATAGCACGCATATACTGAAATTGAACAATCAAATACATGGATAGCAGATGGTAGGGGCAGGTTTCTCGCTATTAGGAGGTTACAGACTCAAGAGGAGGCAGCTGGGATGACCACATGCTGCTAGATCTGAGTGGGAGACATTGGTATGAACTGATGTTCAGCCTAATACAGATTTCCATGGTTACCTAGGGAAATATTTCAGATGTGCATATACACATGGGTTCAAGAGTGTGTGCTGCCTGAGTCCACCTTTTTTTTTTTTTTTTTGAGACAGAGTCTTGCTATGTCACCAGGCGCCAGGCTGGAGTGCAGTGGCGCGATCTCGGCTCACTGCAACCTCTGCCTCCCAGGTTCAAGCAATTCTCCTGCCTCTCAAGTAGCTGGGACTACAGGCAGGTGCCACCACGCCCAGCTAATTTTTTGTATTTTTAGTAGAGACAGGGTTTCACCATTTTGGCCAGGATGGTCTCGATCTCTTGACCTCATGATCCACCTGCCTCGGCCTCCCAGAGTGCTGGGATTACAGGCATGAGCCACCGCGCCCTGCCTTTTTTTTGTTTTTATTTGAGACGGAGTCTCGCTGTGCTACCCAGGCTGGAGTGCAATAATGCGATCTCAGCTCACTGCAACCTCCACCTCCTGGGTTCAAGTGATTCTCCTGTCTCAGCATCCCGAGTATCTGGGATTACAGTCGTGCACCACCACATCTGGGTAATTTTTGTATTTTTAGTAGAAGTAGGGTTTCACCATGTTGGCCAGGCTGGTCTGGAACTCTTGACCTCAGGTGATTTACCTGCCTCGGCCTCCCAAAGTGCTGGGATGACAGGCATGAGCCACCATGCCCAGCCTCCTGAGTCCATTTCTATACAACTCTAGAAGGTGGGGATCCATCCACAGCTCTGGAAACAGACCGACGGTTACCTGGGGACAGGGGAGCAGAGTAAGAAAATCCGAGGGGGAGGATTTGGGGTGAATATGTTCATGATCTAGATTTTAGCGACACTTTCACAAGTGCCTACACGCCATATTGTACACTTTAAATGTGTGTAGTTAATATGTGTTCCCAATAAAGCGAAGCCAGGGCGGGGGAAGCACGTGGGAACCTCAGAGTTGGAAATGCAGCTTTGGAGTAAAATCTGTGAATTTTTGGTGTTGCAGGGGGAGCTCAGCACTTTAGCATTCACCGTGGAAGTGTGTGGGTTTTCTGGAGCTTAAAACGATAAACTCTCAAGTCTGTAAACACAGACCGTCTACACTGGCACACACCAACGGAAGCCCTGCCATGGGAGCTGATTTCATTTCACCCAATCTTGTTACACAGCAAACAGCTTGCACTGAATAAGTCATAATTTTTAAGACAAATTTTTTTTTCTGAATTCTCTTAGAATGCGTCTCATGTTTAAAAAATAACACTGCTAATAGCTGACTTTTTCTCAGCAGGCTGAGTGGAAGTGCGCCCCGCTGAGCTTGGCAGAAGATACCAGACGAGTTGCTGTCCTCACGGGGGCGGCGGGGACAGATTTGGTCTCCAGCACTCAGATGGAAATTTCCAGAGACCTTTTTTCCTTCGTCATGTCTTTAATTTTTCAAATGGGCCTCTCTCTTGCTCCAGTTGCCAGGTTAACAAAGCTGCCAAGTCCAAGCAGAAACTGGCAAGCGTCCCCAGAGAGGCATCTTAGTCCTCAACATGAACCAGACCTGATTCCGCCCGCTCTGCTGTCTCCAGCCACCTCCGTCCAGGGCAGCCGGCACGGGCGCCTGGAGGCCTAATCGGATCTCGGCTCCCGGAGGGTCACTAATCAGATTGTTTTGCCTGCCTTGTTCCTGTCAGAACGAATGTGCAGCGTTCCCAGACAGACGCCCTCTTCAAAAGCACACACTTTCCTCCTCATTCCAATTAGAGAAAAGTGGAGTGTGCAGGTGCATCGTGATTCATGAAATTGCTCGAAATCACTCTTTGCTCAAAGGTCTGTTCATGGCATTTGTTTTGGGTGAGATCTGGTTCTATGAACTGCTGCCTGTGACCTTGAGAACATGATTTACTCTCTCTGGGCCCAACCTCCTGCTCCCCGAGGTCGAAGTGTCCCCTCCCTGTCGACCATCCTGGGCTCCTGCTCCCCGCGTCCGTTCTCTTCCCATCGACCATCCTGGGGCTCCTGCTCCCTGCGGTCGAAGCAACCCCTTCCTGTCGACCATCCTGAGGCCCTTTGGACCCTGATTTGGTGTTTCTACAAAGTACATGAAAAAGAGACAGTTTATTTTCTATCGTGTGAAAGAAAGAAGCAACGGCAGAGGAAACCAGCATGGGTGCAAGTCTCACGTGGGTCCCTGCGGCTTTCCTTCCAGGGAGAACAGGTAAAAGTTTCCCTAGCATGAACTGTACAGCTCTGCCAAAAGTCAGCGGCCAGCTATTAGATACATGCAGGCAGAGCAGCCTCAGCGGCTGCTGTCAGAGGCGATAGGAGACGTGAACTCCGGGGTGAAGGATGCGTTGGAGGATGACTCGCCACCCTGGAAAGCACAGGGGCTGGTATAGGGTGCTGGAGGAGGCAAGGCCCTGGCCCTGGCCCAGCCTGAAGTCACCACGGCTTGTGACCAGCCGGATGCCTGGTTCTTTCTGGGGGAGGGGGCTGCATGGAGTCTGGGTCTGCAGGCCAACTGCCTATCCTCAGGGTTCAGTGACTTTCCCATTAGTGCTGGGCCTGCACCTGCGGGAGGGGCGCCCTGATACTCTGAACACAGCATCCGCAGTGATCTTAGCTTTCCGGGGAGTGGTACTTGAACCATCATGGCAGTTTCCTGGTCTTCATTTGGAAGTCTAGGGCAGAAGCTCGTGCTGTCCCACTGCAGCTAATGTTGTTTTTTGTTTTTTTTTTTTTTGAGGCAGAGTCTCACTCTATCACCCACGCTGGAGTGTAGTGGCACGATCTTGGCTCACTGCAACCTCCACCTCCCAGGTTCAAGCGATTCTCCTGTCTCAGCCTCCTGAGTAGCTGAGATTGCAGATGCGCACCACCACACCTGGCTAAGTTTTATATTTTTAGTAGAGCCAGGGTTATACCATGTTGGCCAGCTGGTCTCGAACTCCTGACCTCAAGTGATCCACCTGCCTCAGCCTCCCAAAGTGCTGGGATGACAGGCGTGAGCCACTGCGCCCAGCTACTACAGCTACTTTGATACCAGGAGGAAAGTGACCCTAAGGATAAGACAGAGGGGTGGAGTATGGCATAGCAGAAATTTGTCGAGAAATGTTACTGGAACCCTGATCACATTGTACCTGAAGCCTGCTTTCCTCTGGATTTTCTAGGTGCGAGTCACTATTAATCAACAAATTAATGTTTAAGCTGATTTGAGTTGGGCATTCTTGAAATATAAAAGGCCCCATCTGATGCCAGCAGTGGATGGAACGTTCTTAATACTAGACAGGACATCAAGCTCTTCGGTTGCTAAAGTCGTCTTTCTGTGGGCTCACACATGCCAATGATAACAACATATTAATACAGTGCCTGACCCCACCTGGGGCAGTGCAGGGTCTCCGCAGGCAGGAACTCGCTTTGTCTTCCCACCAGCATTATGGGTGGGAGCCGTATGTAGCTCCATCTTGCAAAGGAGGAAACAGGCTTACAGAGGGGGAATCTTCACCCGCCTCCCCGCGTCCCGCTTTTCTTTCTGCCGTCACAGAGACACCCTGGGGAGGGGCAGGGGGTGGGGGATTGAGGACAGGCCAGCTTTGGTTTCTTTTGGCAAACTCTTTTTCCGTGTGTGTGTGTTTATTAGACACATGTAGGATGTTTCCAAAATTCATGTGATTCAAATGCGTTCCCAGCCTGTGTCTGTGTTTCTTTGACTCCTTACAGCAGCACAGCACGAGTTCCCATCTGCGTCAACGGATCCTCCGAGGCCGGAAGAAAACATCTCCACTTATGTCTTCAGTTATTTTTTTTTCCATTCAAATGTTTTTGTTTATTCCTCAAAAATGTCTAGAACCCTTACTTGAGTGGGCTCTGCCTCCTGCAGGCCGTTCGCTGCTCTTACTCTGCTTTGGTGGGGCAAGTCTCTGCTTTGGCCTCTGGGTCGCGGGTCTGCTCTGTGGCTGCGTCTGGTCTGTGACTGGCTCCCAGGAAGCGCTTCCTGGCCTCTGACCTGCGTGTCTCTGGAACTCAGTGGTATCCCTTGCTCTTTATGTCAACGCTCCTCATTTTACTGGCTTTTTGCTTCATTTTAGTGGCTGCTGAGGCCTCCGGCCCTCACCCATTCTGTTTGGCACAGCCCAGAGGTTTTAGGTGGGACTACTTTCCAACTGCTGGGCTGGGGGCCTTCGAACGGCCTCTCAATGCTTTTCCATTTTGCTTGTTCCCACAAACGCAAAGGCCAGCAGCGGCTGCACAGCTGCGCTTCTGTTTCTCCAGCTCTGCTGGGGTCTCCTCGCTGGCCGGATCTCTCCCTGGAGAGCCACCTGTGCTAAAATACCAGGCTGACAGCGGCAGCTCCCACCTGGAGCCACATCCCACACCTGCGTCCCTGCAGGATGGTGAAGCGGAAGAGAGGGCGTTCTGGCCGCCCTCCTCCCCCTCCTGACTCTGTTCCGTCCCCAGCTGCCGTCTTCCTGCCGGTCGACCCGCAGCGCCTGCCTGGACAGTGGGCCGGGCCCTGATGCCGGCAGGATGAGGAGTCCGACGGGCTCCTGCCTCTGGTGATGGCATTTCTGGTTGTTGTTGGTTCAGGTTTTTCTGTTTTAGCTCCTACCTCATATAAGAATAATTTAAACCCCCGCCGAGTTTGAGTAGGTTGGCAGACTCTGCAGAAAACGCCTGCGAAAACGTAAGCACGTCTGAGGATGACCCCACCCCACGAAGCAGCCCCGCGTACAGCGTGCACCACTGAGCCCCTCCTGTCTCCTCAGGGAACAAAGAACCCCAGCATTCTCAAGGTGGGCCCCAAAGCGTGGCCTGCTCCAGAAAGCAGAACCCCCGCCGCGGCTGGTAGAGGCCCTGCGCTGTGTGTCCCAGCTGACCCCCTGCAAACGTGCACAGTAACAGCCAGGCACTGCCTTTGCTGGACGGGTACTTCCCACGTCCACTTACCTGGGCACGGGAGTTCACCTGTGCCCTCTGGTGGGGAGCGGTGTGCAAGCAGCACCCGGGGGCCACAGGGGAGTGGGGGGACTCCTGGATTTGCCTCCAGAGACTACAGGATGGAAGTTTGGTTCCGAGAATTTTATGTACATGTGCATAGCTGAGGTTAATTAGCTTCTACTAAAATGCACGAACTAGGTATCTACTTCTGGGTTCTGATAACTTCATGCACACGGGCACCCACCACCCAGGGCAGGCTGGGCCGTTTCCCCACGAAGCCCCTTTCCCACCAGCTCCCCACCTGCTGCTGGGCGCGTCCTGGGAAGATTCTTGGCTTCCATCCCTGCAGGTGGGTTTCTGTTCCCGACGTGGGGATAGGGGTCTTCTCATTGCTGAGAAGGCTTCGAATGCACGGCAGCTGGACGGTGCCAGCCTTGGGCGGACATTAGTGAAACTGCCGCCAACAGCCTCGGCCCTCGGAGCATCCATCCTCACAGGCTCCACTCCGGCCCCCTGGGCCTTCTCCCAGTACCTCCTGGAGGCCCCCGCCCGGCGCCCCCGCCCATCCTGCCCTTGTCTACAGCTGCCTGAGCTGCAGATGCAGGACCCCGGGAAAAAGCTCCCTGCCCTGCCCCCTGCCCCCGTGCCCCCACGTGGCCCCTGGCCCAGCTGCCCCGCCTGCAGGGCCAGCAGTGTGAGCAGCTCTGGGGTCATGGCTTGGTTTCTCCCTGGCGGACTGGCGCCTTCGCGGCTGATTTATATTTCAAACACGGAAGCCATTGATCCCTGGCCCCTCACACCGAGTTGGCGGCCCAGCCTGTATCCATTAGCTGATTAAGCCTTTTCTCGTCCTTCATTTGTTAGAAATAGAAGTTGGCTGGATCCCGCAAGCTTCACCAACAT
>CAUYLG010006444.1:0-25942 GCA_963573385.1 Cacajao melanocephalus | reverse complement strand
AAGGGAGACTCTGGCCCAGCTTGGCATTCAGTGGAACAGCTCTTGCTGAGTCACATGTCTGACCTGAGTGACTCATCTGTCTAGAGAGTGGGAGAAGGCCCATCCTCCACAAATATTCCTGCAGGAGCCCCCATTGGGGCCGGGCCAGTTTTCAGAAAGGGGGATGTAGACAGAAAAACTGACTCGATTAATATTGTGGGGTTTTTTTGTTTGTTTTCTTGAGATGAAGTCTTGCTCTGTTGCCCAGGCTGGAATGCAGTGCATGATCCCAGCTCACTGCAACCTCTGCCTCCTGGGTTCAAGCGACTCTCCTGCCTCAGCCTCTTGAGTAGCTGGGATTACAGGCATGTGCCACCATGCCCGGCTAATTTTTGTATTTTTAGAAGAGACAGGGTTTCACCTTGTTGGTCAGGCTGGTCTCAAACTCTTGACCTCGTGATCTGCCCACCTCGGCCTCCCAAAGTGCTGGGATTGCAGGCGTGAGCCACTACTCCCGGCCTTGGTTATCATTTATATCCCACATTCTTTCTAAAAGATTCTGTAAAAAATAGGTACAATGAAAGTAAACCCATTCACATAGGATATCATGCAAAAACCAGGAGCGATAAGGTTAGGGAGAGGAAAGATGCATCTCGAAGCCCTGATGGGGAGAAACTTCTTTAATGCGGAAATCAAATTAATCAGAACTAGTGGTTTAAAAGTTCTGGGGCTAGTCGCCCAGAATTCAAGATCCACGTTGCTAAGAAAGGAAATGGAAAAGATTTGAAATTAAGTACCATATTAATATCTGACTAGAGTGTGTTTGTTTCTTTTAAATGCATAGGGTACTGTGTACATTGTTCCTGAAAGGACCCTCAAGCTAAAATTGAGGAGAGAGAGGATGAATGGGAGGCCGGATGCTGCCACTTCCTATGAGCACTTGCTCCCTGGTTAGCACAGGCCCCATCACCCCTGTTATCTGATCCTAGGACACATCACTTCTTCATAATCCTCTGTGTTTGGGGGTGTGTGTGTATGTGTAAATGTCAAATAAGGGCACTTGCAGCGAGTGATACTGAAGTTCATGAGAGAGAGAGAGAGAGAGAGCACCTCTGATCACTGTGAACTAGTATATTTTCTTGTACTTGAAGGAGGCAGGACTTGAAGCTGCATTTCCTATTGACCAATTGTAAATGGCAGGGATGGAGGGGCAGGTTGAGAAATGTGTCAGGAAGGGGACAGGAAGTGATGTTAATGAAAATACTGTGCCAAGCACTCGGTGCTCATATCATCACATCAGCACCCATCATGGCTTTTACAGTTCTGAGGTGCCCTTCGTATCCCCATGTGACAGGTAGGGACCCAGGGATCTAGGAACTTAAGAAGCCCTCCAGTGATTCTTTGTCTCAGGAGAAACCAGAGTCCTCACCACGGCCTCCAAAACCCGACATAGCCTGGCTCCCGTCATCCTCTGTGCTGTGCTTTGCAGCCACTTGGTGGCTGTAGCTCCAGACTTGGAATGCTGTTCCCCCAGCACCCGCCTCCCTCCTTCACCTCTTTTGTTTTTGCTTATATGTCACTTTCTTTTTTCTTTTCTTTTTTTTTTTTTTTTGAGACAGAGTTTTGCTGTGTCGCCAGGTGCCATGCTGGAGTGCAGTGGTGAGATCTTGGCTCACTGCAACCTCCGCCTCTTGGGTTCAAGCAATTCTCTCGCCTCAGCCTCCCAAGCAGCTGGGATTACAGGTGCACGCCACCACGCCCAGCTAATTTTTGTATTTTTAGTAGAGACGGGGTTTCGCCACATTGGCCAGGATGGTCTCGATCTCTTGACCTCGTGATCTGCCCGCCTCGGCCTCCCAGAGCGCTAGGATTATAGGCGTGAGCCGCCGCGCCCGGCCTATACGTTACTTTCTTAGTGAAGACCTCCCTCGTTTGCTTTGCTTTCATATTGCCCGGCATCCTGTCATCTACCACATGACAAGCCCCTGACGCTGATCTCTTTCCACAGCACTTCCCATTTTAAACAATTCCCTGCATCTACTCACTTATGTTTCTTTATATTTCCTTTCTATCCCTGTACACTTCGACTAGAATGTCAGCCCCACAAGACCACTCACTTTGTTTCGTTTCCCCGTTTATCCAAAGCCCCGAGATGACCTCCTTGTGCATGGTAGATGCTCAATAAATATTTGCCAAATGAACGAAGACCCTTTCCCAAGATCACGGAAGTACGAAGCACTGGAGTCAGGGTGCAGCAGGCAGGGTGCACTCAGGCCACAACTGAAAGGAGGCCGTCAGGACGAAGTGACGTGAGAGATGGTGACCCTGGCCCGGATGGGACATGTCCTGTTTACAGTTTGAGCTTTATCAGTCACGCCATCTTATCATGAGGATTCCGGACACTTCGAATGTACAAACTGGGACACGGGGACCCAATGGGAAAACTGGGATTGACTTTGTGCATATTGAATTTTCCACCAGCCCACACTTAACTCCTTTGACATGGTCAGAATTATGCCCAGAGAGTTTTTATTCCTGAAATAAGTCTCTCCTCTATAAAGACATGTATTTTGTTATCAGAAGTATTTAGCACACTTGTGTGGACCCCTGCTAAAACTGGAGTGTTGTTCAGACTAAAGTGTCAGAAAATGTATAATAGAATAGGAAGTACAGGTGTTGCAGCTTCAGGAAAATACATCTTTCCTGATGGCACTTCTCCCCTTTCCTCCCTTCTGTCCCAGATGTTTTAAATGCATCTCCTGTTTATTCAGGCAGAGATTAAAATTTTCTTAAAGACTTCATCAGAATGTTGGGTTTTTTTCCATTCATTGTTATTTAGGATGATATTTTTGCGACTCCAGTTTAGATGAGAAGATTGACTTGATCTTTATTTTCCTCTGTCATAATTACCTTGTGCGCTGTTATTTTGAGTCTGTTCACAGGATGTTGGGCAGATGCCATCAATGTAATTGCAATGTTTTTAAGCAAAGAGGATTGAAAATGGCAATTTATGAATTGTCTAGGAACTTGATGTATATCATATATTATATGTAATTGCAAGTAGTAAGGGTGGTGGAAATATATGTAGATTTTTAAATAATTAATTTTTTCAAAGTATACAAGCTGATATTCATTTCAAAAAGAATTCAGATAGCAGCCACAATACCCATAAAAGAAAACTGTCCTTCAGAAGTGCCACTAGATCAAGCTAGTTATGAAATTGGCACCTGAGAATTACTTCTGTCAGAGAGGATGTAAGTCTTTGGAATTTCCAAGAGCCATAGTCTCTGTGTGGACGATGCCAGAAATGTAGGCATCATCCTTAACACCTCCTTCCCCTTCTCCCCGTCTGCACTGAAAATGTCAGTTTTGCTTCTACATAGCTCTCAGTTCTATCCACTTCATATTTCAGCCCAGGACATGATCAGACCTTGCCTGCATTACTAAAGTCACCTCCTTCTGGTCCCTGTAGATCCACTTGGACTCTAATCTTTTCCATAGCCCAGATCCTCATTTTTCCAAAGCTCAGATCTGCAAAGACCTGTCTGCCTAATTCACCCCTGCTCACCACACATAGCTGGCCTTTAAATGGCTTCCTGGCACTTGTAGGGGAATGACTGGATTCCTTCAGGTGGGCTACTAGGCCTGTGTGGGCTGATCCGTGCTCATGTCTGTCATTGCAAACCTGCCGTACCTTCCCCACTTCCCCACTTCCCCCATTCTTTGTGCAACAGCCACATCAATTGCCTTTTAGACCTGTTTACTTGTCATGCTCCTCTCACGACAGGGATGTTGTACATTCCCTGCTTTGCCTGAAACACTCTTCCTCCTTTCTTTGCTCATTAACTCCTTCTCGCCCTTCAGACTCCATTTACGCATTCCTCACTCAGGAAAACCTTCCCAGATGGCCCTCTGGGTCAGATCCCCTCTTATAGTCTTCTTTGACCTTATTTGTTTCTCCTTTGTAGCACCATCAAGAATGATTTTACGTTTTACTCTTTATTTAATGACTCTCTCTCTCTCTCTTACTGGACTATATGCACATTGGAGGCAGGAACTGTTTCTATTTTCTTATTTTCATTTATCCCAAGAGAAAAGTAGTGTCTAGTACAAAATAGGAACTCAAGAATATTTGTTGCAGATTCTAAATGAATGGATGAATGGCTTCTTGAAATATACAGTTTTATACCGGTTAGAATAGGGCACTGGACCAATTTCAAAATGTTAGAGGTTCAGCAAGGATGAAAACCGCCAGATATGAAGGAAGGGATCTTTCTTTTGTAGAACTCGGAGAAAAGTGGTCCAGAGGTAACTAATCACCCTCATCACATCCTGAGGCCATTTTCCTGTCCAGCTGTTCTGAGGGTTGGCTCTGCCGGCTGTGGTTCTGCTATGCTGGAAGGCTGCATCAGCCTGCTCGACGGCCACTCTCACTTCCAGGCGGGAAAACATACCGTTGATGCCTAGAAATTAAAAGAGTAATTTACAATCTTAGGGCGTGAGTTTCATTACAGTTCTCTATCCTGAGCTTTCTCTGTGTACAAATATTCTATGCATATTAGGAAAATATAATAGTTTTGGTCTTGGGCTAAGGACTCAGATTTTCTGAGCAATGCAGCTCAGGCACCTTTGTGATCTTGGGAGAAATACTTAACATTTCTTTCTTTTTTTTTATTTTAAGAGACAGAGTCTCGCTCTGTCTCCAGGCTAGAGTGCAGTGGTGTGATCTCGGCTCACTACAACCTCCACCTCCAGGGTTCAAACGATTCTCCTGCCTCAGCCTCCCAAGTAGCTGGAACTACAGGTGCGTGCCACCATGCCCAGCTAATTTTTGTATTTTTAGTAGAGTCAAGGTTTCACCATGTTGCCCAAGATGGTCTTGATCTCTTAACCTCATGATCCACCTGCCTCAGCCTCCCAAAGTGCTGGAATTACAGGCATGAACCACCATGCCCGGCCTTAAAATTTCTAAGCCTCAGTTTCCTTATCTTTAAAATGGGGATTAGAACAATAACTAGTGCCTGGGATATTGTTGTGGGATACTTTGTACCAACATTATTCTATAAAAATATAATGCAAACCACATATGTAGTTTACATTTTCCATAGCTATCTTTAAAAGGTAAAATGAAATTAATTTTAATGTCTTATTTGACCCAGGATATCCAAAATGTTATCACATCAACATGCAATCAATAATAAAACACATATTAATGAGATATTTTACATTCTTTTTATTCATATTAAGTTTTCAAAATTCAGCATGCACTTGACACTCACCAGCACAGCTCAGTTTGAAGCAGCAGTCACGCGCCATGTAATGATGTTTCAGTTAACAGCGGACTGCATATGCAATGGTGGTCCCATCAGCTTGGCAGACTGTGTTTTTACTCTGTCTTTTCCATGTTGAGATGTGTTTGGATGCCAGATACTTACCATTGTATTACAGTTGCCTACAGTATTCAGTACAGTAACATGCAGTATAGGTTTGTAGCCTAGGAGCAATAGGCTATACCACAGAGCCTTGGTGTGTAGTAGGCTAGACCATCTGGGCTTGTGTCGGTACACTGTATGATGTTTGAATGACTACACGTTTCTCAGAACGTATTCCATTTTTTAAGTAACACGTGGCTGTAGTTTAGCCATACTTAGCATTCAACAAATGTTGGCAAAATTATTGTTATGTATTTTAAAACATCAAAATTTGGGTTGACAAACATTTGTACTGCACATTTGTGTATATTGCCATGTGGGAAGATGCCTCGGATAAGATGCCTCAGATATGTTTTTTTCTATTTCAAAAGAATAAAGGGTTGACTTTAAGAGTTCTCCACTGTTTCCTGCAAGTGGGCCTCTCTGGGTTTCAGAGTGAGGTCAGTTTGGTGGTTAATGGTCGTCTTTTCTTTGGGAGGTGGGAAGGGGAAACTGAATGTGCCTCAAGTATTGCGTGCCTGTCTCTGTTTTTTGGCTTTTCTCTGTTTAATTATTTGGAACGGGAACAACTTGATTTTAAAACAAAACATATGGTCTGAGAGTAATTGGGAGGACATTTGCTAGTGATGTAGCACTGAAGGTATGTATCAAGTTGAGGCCCAGGCTTGCACCACTTGCCTGCTTAGGTATTGAGTGTTTCCCTTGTGTTCTTTTTTCCCCTAATTCTTAAACCCTTGTTTGGAAAGTCACAGTCAAAGCAGGAAATATGGGAGCAAGATTATAACAGAAATTGTCTGTGAGTCTTCTTTAAATCCCTACTTTTTTTCTCTCTCCTCTTTATGGAAAACCATTGGTTTCCAAGCTATTTATATGGTTTGTGAAAGAAAAACGTCATAAAGTGCCAAGAAGAGAGAGGAAAACTTTATTTAAAAAGGAGACCATGGGCCAGGCGCCGTGGCTCATGCTTGTAATTCCAGAACTTTGGGAGGCTGAGGTAGGCAGATCACCTGAGGTCAGGAGATCCAGACCAGCCTGGCCAACATGGTGAAACACCATCTCTACTAAAAACACAAAAATTGGCTGGGCGTGGTGGCAGACTTCTGTCATTCCGGTTACTCGGGAGGCTGAGGCAGGAGAATCGCTTGAACATGGGAAGTGGAGGTTGCAGTGAGCTGAGATCGTGCCATTGCACTCCACCCTAGGGGAGACAAGAGCGAGACTTCGTCTCCAAAAAAAAAAAAGAGAATGTGGACCCACCACTGAATTTCTCTGTTCTTCTGCTTGACTCCATTGCTGACACCAAAGTGGGAAATTTTCTGTTCCACAGCCAATTCTTATGTGAAGGCAAAGATTTTGTCTCTACCTTTTCCACACCCCTTTGCTTGCTGGGGGAGGAATATATGATGTGCTAATCATGTGTCATGTAATTCCAGCCTGAATGCCTCAACTTTTTGTATCATGGGGGCAACGGGGAATTTATCAGGACTGGTGAGAACATGTATTTCTCTTGTTCAAGTCTCTGCTTCTCTACTTAGAAGCTATGTGCCTCTGGGCAAGTTATTTCAACTCTCTAAGCCTCATTTTCCTCTTTCCTAAAAAGGGGATAATAATAGTGCCTCTTTCAGAGTAAAATTGTTGTGGAGCTTAAAAAAGACATTGCACACAAAGCGCTAAGCACAATATCTGGCAAGTAATAAAAACAAGTGGCAGGAACACGTCCACCCCATCAGCAGCAGGAGGGACAGTGAATACTGCATCAGGGAAAATAACCAAACATTTGTCCGTAAGGAGCTTTGGCATTGGAAGCGCCAATGGGTTGGGTTTGATGTCAGTGTGTTGAAGTCAAAACCTTAACTCTGTGCTCCCATGCTTCCTAGGTCTGATGGGAGTCGGTACACTCACTTGTCAGTGGTTCTCTTTTGCCCAGCACCTGTAAATGTGAGAGTAACATGCTGAATTGGTTTGTTTTTGTTTTACAGCGTCCCTAGTACCTTTGAGTCATTTGGGGATTCACTTGTTGTTTTGGATCTGAAATATAAAATGAAATAGCACTCTGACCAGGGCTCAGCACGGTTTTTCTGTTGGGATATTGAAACGAGAAATCTTTCTGAACACTTTCCAAGCAGCCCCCATGAGAGCAAGGGGTAGGAGGAAAGGGGTCTTCGGTTATTGCCAAATCAGACATACTTTTCTGTATGGGGCTCAGAATGTATGGCGTGTTGTCCGGCTTCGCTGTCAGATGAGTGTCCTTCGGGAAGATCTGCTTTTAAAAACACCACCACGTTTTCAGAGTAGCTGATTCTTTTGTCGGTCCCCTTTTCCCTCTGCTCCTGCCATTTGTCCGAGTCCCATTCAGATGTCTTAGGCATTGCTTACAAACTATCAGGAACTCCCTGCTGAGAATGGCGAAGCCCTCACCCAGTGGGCAGGTCTCAGATTTCCCTGGAACTGTAAAAAATAGCCACTCACTCATTTTTCTCTGTGTGCCCCTCTCAGTGGACCACTTTCCCCATAATAACTTAAGATGTTAGTAAAACAGACAGTGTGCTGCCATCAGACTGAAACTGCTTGTCTCTTTTCAGTGTTTGGAAAGGAAATTCAGAGTTGCTATTGATAATAAAGATGAGGAATAAGCTGTATCTTTACTCATGCCCAGTTACTCCCAGCCCTGATCGTTGAGTTCTTAGTGGGTGGACAGCCCTGTACAATGTGTCATCAAGTCTATGTCACCCCAGTTGCAAACCACGTCATTATTTTCTATATCAAGGGGGGAGAAACAAATTATAAGATACCATGGATTTTAAGATACATCCCAATTTTAGATGTGTTAAAATGCGGGGAAAATATGTGTATCTTATAGCAGATGGAATACAGAGAGAATTAATTAAAATGGAAAGCCGTAGTCTGGGAGTGGTGCTCACACCTGTAATCCCAGCACTTTGAGAGGACGAGCGGGGGGATTGCATGAGCACAGGAGTGTGAGACTAGCCTGGGCAATATAGTGAGATCTTGTCTCTACAAATAATTAAAAAATTAGCCAGGCATGGTGGCATGTGCCTATGATCCCAGCTACACAGGAGGCTGAGGCAGGAGGATTGCTTAAGCCTGGGTGGTTGAGGCTGCAGTGAACTGTGATCGAATCACTGCATTCCAGCCTGTGCGACAGAGTAAAACCCCATCTCAAAAACAAGACAAAACGAAACAAAAAATAACAAAAAAGTAAAATGGAAAGCCCTCCTGGTTATCACCTGTTCCCTTCTGTCATCCCCTGAATCCTCAGCACAGCTAATTGACAGAACGGTGAGATGTGTGGGTGTGTATGAGATGTGCCTCTGCCTTGGAGCTAAATGCGTAACTCAGTCCCGCGTGTTGTGTACCCCGTGTTATGCATGAAGTTGTGGAACTGAATTGAAACCAAGGTCCTCTGAACTAAAATTTACACAATCGAACTTTCTGAAAACAGAACTTAGGAATTTTCTTTGGGTTACATTGATAAGATTCGTGTTACCTTTCGAAGGCATGATCAAGAGTTGTGAAGGGACATTTGAGACTCTGCGTGCCCCTCGCTGACCTGGCACATTTGTAATGGCTCAGTGCTGAAGAGAAGATCTCAGATCCTCTAAATTCACGCCTCTGCTTATCTGTTGCCAGTGACCCCAGGCCTCAGATCCGTGGGGAATCTGCTTCCTCCTCTACCCTGAAAGGCAGCATATTAAACATTATTGATAATTTCATTGTACTCAGGATTGTACCTAATTATTATTATTCATAATCTGAATGACTTCTAAGCAATTGTGTGTCTCCAGCCCTTCTTAATGCTGTAAAAATTTTAAGCAGGGGGATTATGGTAATTATTTTCCTGGTAGAGGTGAGTGCTCACATTTTAGGAAAAGCTATTTCCCACCCAGGTAAAGCAACAAAATAATTGATTGAAAACTTTCTTCTTTATATTAGCAGCATTTTTTCTTATATTTACATTTCTTTCTTTCTTTTTCAGTTTTTGGGAATAACGTTTCTTGGAATTGGACTGTGGGCATGGAATGAAAAAGTAAGTCGAATATCATGAAAACACACAGATCGTGGTGGTTAGAGGCTGCACATCATATTATGAATGATTCCCCTTTCTCTTTGACAACCACAGAATATAAACGTGGCTCTTTAACAAGAAAAAGTGTTGGTGGAAGATTAATGTCGTATTCTCAAAGACTCTTTAGGAATTGTGCCTAAATTGATCACTGCATCAAAATAATTACTGAAGTGACAATAGAAGTGCTCAACAGAGAATGTACCTTGGAATTTGATCAGTTAGCCAAATATCAGTGTTCCTATGGGACACTTTCTCACACAGGTTCAAGAATTCCAGTAATGATTATAAATATAACTAAACCATCTGTAGCCTTTTTTCTCTTCTGCCTTTTTTTTTAACCCTTTGGGAGATAACTCAAGCCAAAAAACCCATTTTTTTTAGTGTGAGTGTTATGTGATAAACTGTTAGCATGTGGAGTGAAGGAAGTGGGATGTAAATTCATGTTTGAGTATCAAATACACTCATATTTCATGTAAATAATGACATTTGGCTGCTGGTGGCAAGTATTAAAAAATAGTCAGTTTATGATCAAATACAGTATAATAAAAGGAAAATCTGGAAATACAGAGTAATCTACGTGACAGTGAAGATACCGTGTTCTGGCAGGTTTCTGCTCTAAGCAGCACTCTGATGCAGACCCCACCTGTGTCCATGCCTCTCCTGTACTTCCCATCCCACCTTCTAATGTCTTCTCTACAATTCCCCCTACGGAGGCCACCACTGGAATTCAACGATGAATATAAATCCACCCCCCCCCACTTTTTCCTTCCTTTGCAAGTGAAATCATCTGCAGCATTTTATCTATCCTTGCATCTGGCTGTACACAAAAGCTTTATCCAATTATCTCCCACCTTGTAAGGACAAGGGGATGTACAGACTGGTTAAAAGTGGCCATAGACTAAAATTTAGCTTAAATTTTCCTGGAAGACCATTCTTTGATCTCGTAGGTATTTCACCCTTTAGTCTGACCCTGGCCTGGAGCTGAGAGTTCCTTTGAGGTGGTAAATGCATTAAGAAAAGAGAGAAAAACTAGGAAGGTCCAGTGAACAAAAGCCCCTCAGAGGCCAGTAGGCATTTCCACAACTGAAGCAATGTTCGGACAGACCATATAAAACAAAACTCAAAGCAAATCCTGAGTTTTGAAAATGAACCCTTCTCTATTTATTTACAAAATGCTTCTACAGAATGTAAAAGGATTTACGGAAAATGAACCACTTTTTGGCAACCAGAGTAACTGAGGCTTCCTGGAATTTTGAGGCAGGGCAGTGATTATGTATGAGGTGAGACAAATTAAGTTCCCAAGACAGAGATAATTTCATCTGCAGAAACTTTTACATTGAATATCAGTTGGTCTTGTCTTGGATTATGGTTAACTTTTGCCTCAAGCCTATTGTGAGCTTGGAGATTTCTGGAATCTCAGAAGTTGGTCAGATGCCAGATAACACAGCTTTTTATAACTCCTTTAATAAGAGTCCATTTCTATCTGCTTTGAAAAAATGCTGGAAGGCAGTAAATGAACTAATTGTCTGTTCTAGCAATAAACTGCAGTTGGTCGTTTTGAAGTTTTTTAAATTTTCTCTTTATGAAATATAGTTATCCTTTTGTTTCATCAGTTGCCTCAAATCTCTCTCTGATAAAATCACAAACTTCTAAAACTGACAGTGTCATACAAATATCAGAGCAAGGGGGTGAGGCGGTCTTCAGGGAGGGATGAAATAGCAGTTCCTTTTTTTGTCAGAGCCACCATCAGCCAATAGAAGATTTCTCTTGAGATCCAAAGTTAACCTGGCCAAGGTCACCCAGCTCTATGTAGCAGAACTCCATGAGCTGGGAGCAAGTAGAGGCAGTGGAGTGTAAAGCGGGTGTTAGCCACGTACCAGCCCAGTCTGGTGAGTGCTGGCCATGTGTCTGGGGCCTGAGTGTGCGGAATACGACACTGAGGGATGCAGAGTCCCTGCCTCATGGGGCTTGCATTCTAGTGGGTCACTAACGAGAAGCAGTACTGGCCAAGTTTGTCCAGGTACTGCTGAGTGCTGGCAGGAAACATCAAGTTAGAGAGTGGTGGGAAAAGGAGTCTCTTTTAGACGAAGTAGTTGCAGACAGCCTCTCCGAGGAGGTGGCATTGCAATAGAGACCGGGACGAACTCAGAAGATCTGCTGGGTATCGGGTGAAGAGCGTTCCAGGAAGAGGGAATAGCGAGTGCAGTGGCCCTGAGGCGCGGGGACTTTGGTGATTCCAGGGAACAGCAAGAAGGCCAGTAGGCCTGGAAGGGAGAGAACAAGGATAGGAAGAGGTAGGGTGTATTGACAGGCAGAGGCCAGACCGGGCAGAGCCCTGCAGAAGTTTGGACGTATTCTAGGTACAAGAGGAAGCCACTGGAGCATTTTGATAAGGGAGTGTTCTGATATGACTCTTTTTTTTTTTTTTGAGACAGAGTCTCACTCTGTCACCCGGGCTAGAGTGCAATGGCGTGATCTCAGCTCACTGCAGCCTCCGCCTCCTGGGTTCATGTGATTCTCCTGCCTCAGTCTCCCGAGTAGCTGGGACTACAGGTGCACACCACCACGCCTGGCTAATTTTTTGTATTTTTAGTAGAGACGGGGTTTCACTATGTTGGCCAGGCTGGTCTCGAACTCCTGACCTCGTGATCCACCTGCCTTGGCCTCCCAAAGTGCAGAGATTACAGGCCTGAGCCACTGCGCCTGGCCCAACTTTTGTTTTAAGATCATTCTGGTTGCTGGGTGGGGAAAGAGCACAGCTTTGCAGCTTTGCTATGGACTGAATGTTCGTGTCTCCCCACCCTGCCAAATTAATATGCCGAGTGAGGCCCTCATCCCAATGTGATGATATTTGGAGGAGATGCTTTGGGGGAGGTAATTAGGTCATGAGGGTGGGGCCATTATGAATAGGATTATTAATGCCCTTCTGTTAACAGAAGACACAAGAGAGAGTATTTCTCTCTCTGCCAGGTAAGGATGTAACCAGGAAGAAAGCCCTTACTAGACACCAAATCTGCCAGCACCTTGATCATGGACTTCCCAGTGTCCAGAACTATGAGAAGTAGGTGTTTATTGTTTAAATCACCCACTCTATTATAATTGTTATAGCAGCCCTAGCTGACTAAGACAGGGCTAAACAGACCTGAGTTCAAATACTGGCTCCTCCATTTACCATCTCATATGTGTGATGTTGGCCAACGGAGTTAACTCCTCTGAGATGCTCTTTCCTTGTTTGTGCAATAGGTATGCTATTCTCACCTTGTAGGATTGTTGCAAAGATTAAATGAGAACCGCCCTCAGTACAGTGTCTGCTGCAAGGCAGATGCCCACCAGAGACACGGCTCCCTCCCCTGGACACATGACCATAGGCTGTCCATTCTTACGTGGGGCAAGAACACAAAGGTGGCTTTGAAAGTGGCCTCAAATTTTAGGAGTTCCAGGCTTTGATCCATGGACTAGAGAATTGGTTTTGTTTTGTGGTCTCTTGAGGAGCATGTGAAGTGCGTTGATCTCCTTGGTAACTGCAGATCTCAAAGCCCTTTGGGTTAATTTCTGAGTTGGGCCAGGCCTCTGCTGAGTGAGACGGTGTGGTGGACACTGTGCATCTGCTGAGCTGACACCACCAGCCCATGAAGCACTGCATCCCTTAGACCCACATGTGGTGACATTTACTTATAAGAGGCCTGGAGGGTAAATCCCCAAACCGGATCATAGCTGCAAGGATGAGATTTCCAGTGGAAGAAACAAATTTTCTTAGCAGATAGAACTTTCAACATATTTATGTGAAGTACAGAAGCATTGGAAACAAAAATGGTTACCCCTCATAGTTAGTATCAGTCTGAGTTTTAAACCCAGAGCTAATGTTGCAGTTCAACACTAGACATAATAATTTAAAGAATTCATTTTGTCTGAGTTTCAAATCAACTGTGAAGATGCAAAGGATAACTGTCTCTCCAGGGGAAGCTGATTTATGTGCAGTTGTTCAGAGATCATAGGATCTGCTGTTTGAAAGGAACGTTAACAATTTTGTGATTTGAATCACCTCCACAACACCCTTGACAAGACCCAGTCACAGTCAGCTCATCCGTTCAAATAACATTTATTGAGCACCTAGCATGGGCAGTGCTTGTGCTGAATTCTAGGGAAATGTGGATGAAGTGACCTAGTTTCAGTCCTCATGGAGTGTACCCAGTTGTAGGAAGGGTATGTGTATATACATAAAATAATACATTGCATTAAGTGCTACTTAGGGGTATATATGTGTTTAATGGTTCCCACAGCAAAGTACTCACCATTTCTGCCCTTCCTGTTGGAAAGACCTTCCTTCCACCAAATTAGAATCATGTCCCACTAGTTTTCACTCTCTGATTCTGGATCTACCCTGTTGGATCCCACAGAATAAGTCCTTCCACATGTTAACCCGGGAGGTATGTCAGGGTGAGGGCCTGGTTCCTTCTGAGTTTCCAGGCTAAACATCTGCTTCTCTCTAGGTGGTCCTCACAGGATGTGGGCTGGAGTCCCTTGTCCATTTTGTTGGTGCTCATCTGGCCCCCTCTCTGGTGTGTCTTCTGCACCATGTAGAGGAAGTTTTGTGGGCTCTAGAGAGTACGGTTGGATTGCGTCCTTTCTCCTCTCATCAGTGCAGCTTGGGATCCTCCGTAGATCATTGTATCTGCAGCTCACTGAGAGTCCCAAGTTGATTGCAGACCCAACTGGTTACCCCATCCAAGTCACCTATGGCTGATTTTCAGAGGCAGTTGCAGGATTCCACAATGACACAGTGATATTTCAGCCCACTTCTCCACCTGCTGAGACCCCTTCAGACCTTCCTTTAGCTTCTTCCCCCTTCTTCCCAGCTTGGTTTCAGCTGTACATTTTGATCAGCCTCCTCCCTTTATTCCTTTTGCTAAGTCAGACTGTCCTTTTGCCCCACCATACCACCTGGAAAAATTCTGACTCAGTGGGTTCGGGGTAGACACTGGTATGCTCTGTTTTAACAAGCCTCCTAGATTGTTGTGACTGCAGTCAAGTTTCGTTATCATCGATAAAAGCCAGTGCTGTTGAGCAGGCCAAGGACAGAGCCCAATGACATGTCACTAGAAATTTCCTTTGGGGTTGACACTCACTGACTTATGTGTGCCCTTGGGTGTCATCCGTCAAGCAGTTTCTAATCCATCTACTTGTCATTGCATCAGACTGTATTTCTGCATCTCGTCTTTGTAGATAGATGACATCTTCCACTTTTCACTGATTAACTGGCCTAGGCACTTCACTGAACCTAGCACTTTCTTATGGAAACCATGCTGGGACCCGAAGCACAGCATTTTCTCATCCCGGTACTTGGGAACCTTTATCAGCAAAGCAAAGCATGATGCATCACTCCTCCATTCTAGAAACGTTTTCCTCACTTGGCTTCCGGGATATCACACTCTCCTGGTTTCCATACCTCACAGGTGGTGCCTTCTCACATGTGTTTGCTAGTTCCACCTCATTTCCCTGACCTCGAAATTTTGGATTGCCCAAGGCTCAATCTGAGACTTCACTCATCTTAAGAAATCTCATCTAGACCTGGGGCTTTACACACCATCTGTCACTGATGAATTCCAATTAATAATTTTGCTTCCAACCTCATCTGAATTCTAAACTTACATAGCTAGTAGCCTACCCAGCATCCACACTTAAATACCTAGTGGGCTTCTGAAACTTAACACATTCAAAACAACACGCCTGATTCCCATGCCCTCCCAACCTGCTCTTCCCAATTGCAGTAAAGAAACAAGTCCACTCTTCTTGCTCATTCCCGACACCCTGCTTTCTTTTCTTCTTATACCACATTCAGCCCATCAGCAAATACTGTCAGCTCTACTTTGAAACTATATTGAAAATCTGGTTTCTTCCACCACCTCTGCTGTTATACCCTGGTCTAAGTGGCCACCACATCTTGCATGCATTTGTGCAGAAGCCTCCCATTTACCTCTCTTCCTCTGCTCTTGCACCTTGACCCTCACCCTCAGCCTGTCTCCGTGCAGCAACTGGAGTGATCCTTTGGAAATGTAAGACAGATCCTGTTACTTCTCTGTTCCTAGCCCTCCAGTGAGCTTATCGTCTCACTCAGAGGTGCCCATGGCCTGTGTGACCCTTGCTTTCATGCTCTGCCCTTCCTCACAGTGTTCTGTGGTCCTACTTACCAACTCGCTATTCCTCCTGCATCCCAAACATACTCCCACCACCCCAGGGCCTTTGCACTTGCCCCTGCCCGGCATGTTCTTCCCCAGAAAACTACATTGGTGCTGTCTTTTACTTCCTGGTTTCTTCTCAAATGTCACCTTCGACCCAGCCCTTTCTTCCCCTTCCTTGTGTGTTTCCCCCTCATCGGACTCATCACTTAGGCACTAACAAGTTTATTGCCTGGACTTTTTGTTTACTGCTACACTCCAGTCCCTAGAACGTTCGATGGCACATAGCAAGTACTCAAGAGGTATTGCTTATGAAAGAATGAATGAGCAAATGAGCAACGACAGTATTCTTCAAAACTCTGGCTATATCGTGGAGTTACAGAAGTCAGTAATTGCCTCACATCTCCAGTAAGCATAGTATATTAGCGATTCTTACAGAATAAAAGGAGGTACATATATGTGGTTTCTGAAGTCTGATTTGAGAATAATATGGGGTTAGAAACATGAAATACATATATTGTCTATATCAGAAAAGAGAAAAACGACTTGTCGTAAAGATGGAAATTTATATATGATTATCTCATTTCATGGAAAAATTAGAGGTACTATTCCTTTTTCATTTTGCCCAACCCTTGTGCTCATTACTTAGTTCTTAAGTGGGGGCAAGAGGGAGAGTGATCACTCACTCACAATTAGAAGTAAGGGTATTGGGGGCGTGAGAGGACTCAGCTTTTCAGAGGAGGAAAAATACCTTTCCCTGATCCTTAGTGTGAATTTAATGTTCCCATTCTGCCCCTGCCTCCCCTAAGCAGCACCTAGCCCACTAAGCAGAGGGGATACCTAGGCCTGGCTTGTCTGGCCTGGAAACTCCTTGAGGACAGGAGCCTGTCTTTGCCCTTTTATGCTCAGTTTCTAGCGCAGTGCCTCCTGTACAATGGGTGCCCAGAAGCTGTTGGTGACTCAGCCAACGAGAATATGCAAAAAGAGCTTTATACGTTCTAAAATGCTACACAGGAAAAAAATCGCTTTTTATAAAGGAATTGCATTTGCACTTCCCTGACCTCTGGATCCCCTTGGGTTAACTTTAAGAGAATGACATTCTGTTTCATGGCAGGGAAACCGAGGCACCAAGATGTTAAGCTGCAAGTCTGGCCCTCTCCCTCCCAGTCCTCTGGCCAGTCCCCCGTCATCCTCCATTGCACTTACTAGGCTGAGTTCTCTAGGGGTGGTTGGAAGGAAAGAGCTGGTGCCCAGTGCTGATCCCAGTAGGGAGCGGGAATTAGAGGAGCTCTGGCTCCTGCGTTGCTTTTCTCCTTGGCTTTGCTGTAGGTGATGATTCTTTTTCCTGGAGGGTTTTCCCTACCCACTGTCTGTGATTTTAGGTCTCATTGCAGAAACCTCTGGTTCTTCCCATCACAATTATACAGGAGATTCACCTTGGAAAAACTTTCCCTATTTGCACAGGGAGGAAAATTCAGTGAGATTTAGTGATTCAGGCAAGTCATAGCAGTACAGGCCAGTTTCTGTAGCCAGAGGGAGGCAATAGGGGAAAATGGTTACCCAGATGATTTGAACAGAAAAAAATGGCTTTCTTAGCATTGAAACTTCTGTAAGGAGACATTTCTGAGATGCTGAAAATACTTTTGTGAAGACAATTTTCTAGACTGAAATGTAGATTGCGATTCTCTTCCTCAGTTATCCCAATGATTCCCTCAAGTCCTCCGTTGTATCTAAGGAGCTGGAAACCAAACAGCTCGTGGTCAGTACCTGGAAGCTGTGTGATCCGATGTGCTCTAATCAGTATATTTCACATACATATGAAGTATATGGGAAGAAAATTTCATGTTTCTCTGTGTGTTCCCCTTTAAACTGTATTCAGTGGGGTTTCTCAGGGATGAAAATTCAGTTGGATGAAAAATCCAATGACTTTGTTGTTCACTCTCAGAGATCACAGTCCTCCTCTCACTTGGAGGCACAGATCAGGCCCAGTGATGAGGCAGGGCTGGATAATAAAACTCCAAACCTAACTTGGCGTTAACATGGTCTCCCTGCCCTCCCATCTGCCTTGGCCCCTGAGGAGGGGAGGGGATGTGGGTCTTTGCCCTCTGCATCCTCCTGCTGGCCCCTGACCCTCCCCAGATGCCTCTGCCCACTGCCTGTCTGGGCAGAAGCTGAGGTGGGCTGTGCTCTCTGGGCCTGGCCAAAGTTAAAGGGAAGGATGTCCTGGTCTTTGTGAAGCTCCCCTGCTGAGTGCCTGTTCCTAGCGGTTTCCTTGAGCTTGGTGGCTGTCTCAATTCTGGGTGACTGTCTGGCAGCCCTGCTCAGACCTGGCCACCTTCCTCAGCCAGTACACCTCTGAGCTCTGCCTTCTGAGGTCAGTTCTCACGTCTGCAGGCAGCCCTATCTGACAGCGTCCAGGATGACTCCAGGCCACCTCTTCTGTGCTGCCCCCGTGTTTTCTCCAGGACATACTCATCTGGGAGCGAGGTCAGTCCCCCCAGAACAGCCTGTGCCTGTCCTTGCCTGCCTCTGATACCAGAGCAGCGGCCGGCCCTTCTCTCTAGGTTGCCAGGGCAGGAGGCAGCCCACAGCCCACAGGCCCTTCCTAGGCAGAGTCGGTCCCTAATGGCTGTGCAGGTCAACTACAGTGCCCTTGGAACTCCTCCTGAGGTTTAGGGTGAGAAAGAAGCTGTCCACACCCCACCCCTAGTCCCCGGGGAGTGGTGTCACAGCACAGCAGCCACTTTCTCCAAAGAAACCTCGCTTCCCCTCTCTCAGCCGTGCTTCTGACCCCTTTGTCCCTGTCAGAGTTCACTGAGGCACACAAAAGAAAGACGTCCTTTGCCAGCGGTGGTGGAGGTTTCCTACTCACTTTGGCTTTCAGATAGTGATCAGTGAAATCAGAGGCAAGAATGTTATAACATCATATTGTGTATTTTTCTTAAAATTTTGGCAACACATGTATGGTGTGAAGTTGGAAGTAAGAATCCTCTTGCCCTCTGTGACCCCGTCTTCCAGCAGGAGAGCACAGGGAGTGATGTGAACCCTGCTATGGGGTCAGGCGCCCCGGCTCAGATCCCTCTCTGTCACTTCCTGACCTGGGTGACCTGGGCAAGTTAGTTCATTTCTAGGTCTGTCTCCTGACATGTGTAAGAGTGTCAACCTGGCTGTCTTCTCGTGAGGGTGAAATAAGCCAGGTCGCCCAGTGCCTGGCCGGAGTCGCTGCTGAGCCGTGTAGCCCGGTGCCTGGCCAGAGTCGCTGCTGAGCCGTGTAGCCCGGTGCCTGGCCGGAGTCGCTGCTGAGCCCTGTAGCCCGGTGCCCGGCTGGAGTCACTGCTGAGCCGGTAGCCCGGTGCCTGGCCAGAGTCACTGCTGAGCCGTGTTGCCCGGTACCTGGGTGGAGTCGCTGCTGAGCTGTGTGGCCCTTTTGGTGCTGCTTTTATTCAGGTCTTCAGCAGATCTGACCTGGATCACCCCAGAGCCTTCCAGCTGCGTCCACAGCACCTGCCTCTGCCACCTGAGCGGGCTTCTAAGTACAGAAATGGCCTGGAGCTTCCTCTGCCACAAACGCCTGCAGATACAAACCCAGCCTCGCCCAACCGACCTCTTCATCTTCTCTCACCACTTGTCATGTAGAGGCCCCAAAAGGCCAGATCCTGTCACTTTGTCTCCGCCTCTTGCTGATAGGAACTTCAGCCCCTCCCCGTGGACCCCCATGACACTCACTGCTTGTGCCTCTGCCCAGTGCACTCTGTCCTTAACCAACTCCCCTCTAGACTCAGCCCCTGAGGGTGTCACTGTTTGTTTTACTGGAAATACCCATGACTAACATAATACCTAGCAACTCACAGGTGATCCTCATGAAAGTATTTGCTCAATAAATGAACGGGTCGCATATCTTTAAGGTCCCAGAATAGAGGATCACCTGCCACTAGTCTGGACTTCACCTTTTTTCACTTAAGTTTTGGGGCACCATGATCAGAGCCTGTTTTAGCTCAGGCTGCTATAACAAAATACTATAGACTTGGGTGGCTTAAATAATAAACATTTATTTCTCGCAGTTCGGCAGGCTGAAAGTCTAAGATCAAGGTGCTGACAGATTCAGTTCGTGGTGAGGGCTCTTGGTTTGCAGCCGCCTTTTTGCCATGTGCTGGCATGGCAGAGTAAGAGAGGGAGGGCTCTGGTCTCTTCCTTTTCTCTTTTCTTCCTTTTTTTTTTTTTTTTTTTTTGAGATGGAATCTTGCTCTGTCACCCAGGCTGGAGTGCAGTGGCGCAATCTCGGCTCACTGCAACCTCTGCCTCCCAGGTTCAAGTGCTTCTCCTGCCTCAGCCTCCTGAGTGGCTGGGACTACAGGCACATGCCGCCATGCCCAGCTAATTTTTGTATTTTTTTTTCTTTTTTTTTTTTGAGATGGAGTCTGGCTCTGTCACTCAGGGTGGAGTGCAGTGGTGCAATCTCGGCTCACTGCAACCTCCACTTCCCAGGTTCAAGTGATTCTCCTGTCTCAGCCTCCCAAGTAGCTGGGATTACAGGCACCATGCCCAGCTAATTTTTGTATTTTTAGTAGAGATGGGGTTTCACCAGGTTGGCCGGGCTGGTCTCGAATTCCTGACCTCAAGTGATCCGCCTGCTTTGGCCTCCCGAAGTGCTGAGATTACAGGTGTGAGTCACCAAGCCCAGCCTCTTCTTTTTCTTATAAAGACACCAATCCCATCATGGGGGTCTCACTCTCATGACACCCTCTAAACCTAATTACTTCCCAAAGGCCCCATCTCAAAATACTACCACACTGGGGCTTAGGGCATCAAAATGTGAGTTTAGGGGAGACATAAACTGTCAGTCCATACCAGAGCTTCTATTAAATATTTCTACTTAAACTTTACACCTAGGCTGGAATGTTTCTAGGTATGTCTCTCACCTTCTGAATGTCAATGAAAATATCTGGGAATGGCTGAGAATGTGGGTGATTTCTGAAAGGCTGCCCTTTTGCATGTGGGCATTTCTGTGTTGATGGGGCAGTCACCCCAACCAGAGTGTGTAGGGATGGTGGTTTCCCTGCCTGTGAGTGGTGCCAGCTGATGGAACGTGGCACCACTGGCCTCCCCAACAGCAGCTACTTGATTGAAGGATTTTATGGAGACCTAAAAGATGACTACCCCTCCTTCTCCTCCTCTTCCCCTCAAAGGCAGGTCAGGACCACTTTTTAATCTGCAAAAAAAGGATTACTTGAGTCTCACTGATGACCTTTTTTGACAAGAAAAAATGGGAAGGTGCCATGCACCTTTGAAGCAGCTAGTCGTCCTTTATCCTTGCATCTCTTTGCTAGGCATGAACTAAGCTGCTCAGGCTCCCGTACATCTCCCTGGACTGTTCAGGGCCTGACAAGCTTTCTTCTCATTCCTAGCCTTCGCTCTGACCTCTGCAGCAGTTCCTTAGATAGATGGGTGTTTGGAGTTTTACAGAGTGGCTGAGCATCTTTGACAGTTTTTATAGGGGCAGGTTCCTCTGTGGCCCTGTGGTCTCTACCTGGTCTTCCTGTGGATACCATTTAGAACCTCATTTCCGACTCTCCAGGACCACCTCTCTCTGAGTAGCTGTATTTTCTTTGAAATGTCATTCCTTGTTACCCTTTCTCACTAGGAAAATGCTTCTTTATCTCTTACTCTAAGAAAACTGCTGTCAGTAGGATCTGGTTTATGGAGGGGTGGGCAAATCAAGAGCCAGTCTCATAAATCTCAAAGGGATCCATCTGGCCCAGCTCTGGGTACACATTTCATAGGCCTGTCTCTCTCTTTCTTATCCAGCAGTTGGAAGGAATGTGCTTATATATGCAAAAGCAGAAGAGTCCCAGACCTTGGGGTTTATTAATGCTATTTTTGTATTTCTTTTCTGTGTGGGTTGAGAGAAGAAATTGAAGCTTGCCAGGTGGCACACAGAGGCTGCTCTGTGCTGGTGATGAAAAAACCACAGACACTCCTGAAGTTTATTGGTGTAGAACCCTTCTGGAGTTTTGTTTGCCTTTTCGTTTCTGTGTGTGCGTAGAAACCTCTTTCAAGAAGAAATCGTTATTCAGAACACATTCCTTTATTGCAGAAGCATGGGGAAGAAGCTGCTAAAATTCCAGAGACAGCTGTATGAATAAGGCACTAATGAGGAGGGGGAAGGTTTGGGCTGCTTTTTCACATTCTTACTGAGACATACTATGTTCATCAAACCACTGAACAGCCAGATCTAATGGCGGTAGAACCTAGTTCAGCCACTGGAAGGTCACTCCAGAGTGGTGACTCTGGTTGTCAGTGTGCCTGTCAGCGCCCCAGCAACAGAGATGTCCTTGCTTCTGTTTCCATGTGCCACCATCGTGGCAACACCAATGCTGTCTCACCGCAGTCACTGACTCCTCACTGCCCTCTTCTCTGCTGCGCCACTCCTCAGTATCCTCAGCTTCCGCCCACTCATGGCTCCTGCCTACTCCTGGCTTCAGCTTCCTCATGGCTTCCCCCCTCTGCCTTTTCTCTCTGTGTCTTAGATTATTTCCAGTTCCCCCCAAAAGAAGGTCTGATTAACGGGTCAGTGACTGTCGCCTCTGTCAGGCATGATCATCAGGTGTGGCCATACCTTTCCTTAGAGGGGGTCAGGCAAGGCAAGTACCCAGAGCAAAACAGATTCTTCTTCAGTGCAGTTGGGTTAGACACTCCTCCTGGGTACTTCTGCAGTGTCTGGTGTCTTCCTCTTGTTCTAATAATTGTATTATTAATATAATAGTGGCAACAGTAATGATAGCAATACACTTTCATTGAATTCTTATTATGTTCCAAGCACTTCACACCGTGTTTGGATTTACTTGGATTGTTTCCATGATCTTCATAATGACCTTAGGACATAGGGTACCATATTCACAGATACAGAAATTGAGGCTTAGGCGGACGAGTAAGTACTCATAGACACAGGTAGTAAGTGTGATCTTAGGCAGGTTACCCCATCTGCCTAAGCCTGGTCTGTGTGTCTGTCTGTCTGTCTCCCCTCATCGACCATGCTACCCCACTCTCTGAGTTTTGGATTTGCTTAGATCCCAGGGGATATTGGAGGTGATCCACATTGGCTCTGGAATGCTCTCTCTGCCCTACTCTAGAGCAGGCTAGTCAAAGTGGCTGAAATAGCAAGAGTCTCCCTTGTACCCTGATGGGTGTAAATGGATACATTGTCGCTTGTGGCTCTCTAAGCTTCTGTTATAATGCTATTGCCTCAGACATGGAACACTAATGTGTCTTATTTCTTCTTAAACATATACTGGTCTGTTTGCTAAGTTATGAGAGATAGTGTCTAGTACCTAGTGGATAATGGAAATCTCCTGTTCCAGAATCATCTCTTAAAGGCTTCAAATGGATATGCCCAGAGCTAGCCAAAAGCTAATTTGCAAAACGGCCAATTTGTTGAATATATTTTTTTCTTTCAACTTTTTAAATGGACTGGTATTCACTTTGGCTCTATAGCAGCACTTTATGTTATGGTCAGTTTGTTTTTTGCCTCTGCTGCCTGCTGCAGCAACAGCTGTAGACTTTAGAGGCAGGAGAAGAAAAGATTAAGGATCCTAAGAAGAATACTGACATAGCATATAGTCTGCATGTGAAGAATTCTTATGAATATATTCATTTATATCCGTTCTTACTAATATAATCTTAATGTGTAATAAGATAACATGTATAGGAAGTCTTCCCACATAGCATTCTGAATTGATCCTCTTGAATATGTTTTTCTCATCACTTGCAGTCTTGGTAGAGACTCTCTCTCCTGTTCTGAATTTTTCTCTTTCTGCTACTGTTGTTCAGAATCCCACTTTCATATGTCAGCTAAAACAGATGGAAATAAGTATGTATGGCCCGTTATTCTGCTTCTTACTCATTTATCCTCATTCCAGTTAGATTCAGCTTCAGGGAATATTTTCTGATATTATCTGCACAGTCTAGCACCCTTGACATCATTAGCCCCCAGGGCTTGCTTTGCCAGTAGGATTCAGGTAGGAGAAGGATGAGAACTTCCTATGGAATACAGATGCCAAGCTCTGTGTGTGCACTTTTGGCATAAACAGCAGCTCTAAGTACAGAAGAAAGAGAGTAGTTGAATAACATTTTGTATTTGTTTATTTACTTACATTTTATTATTTTTTGAGATGAGATTTCACTCTGTTATCCAGGCTGGCATGCGGTGACATGATCATAGCTCACTGCAGCCTCCAACTCCTGGGCTCAAGTGATCCTTCTGCTCAGCCTCCTGAGTAGCTGGGACTACTGGCACACAACCACTGCACCTGACTTATTTTTAAGTTTTTTCTAGAGATGGGGTCTTGTTTTATTGCTCAGGCTGGTCTCGAACTTCTGGCTTCAGGCAGTCCCCCTACCTCGGCCTCCCAGTGTATTGATTTTTTTCCATGTTTGAGTTTTTAAAAGTTGGTATTTAAACTCAAGGGCCGAACATTCAAGTTAGCATGCAGAATTGGAAATTAAACCATGCTATGCGTTGTCAGTGACGTAGACAAAGCACCTAAAAGTTCCATAAAAGTTCCCCAGAACTGCTGATTTCATTGATGATACTGAAATGATAGAGAGTTAACATGAATGAAGACTGTTTACACTGGCTTAATTACCACGTTGACTTGAAATATCAGCCAGCAGGGAAAGTAACCATTTAAAACCCAGTGCATCCCTTTGCTCCCTATTCCCACATTTTTTCCAGCTTTGGCTGTGTGTGTGTGTGTGTGTGTGTGTGTGTGTGTGTGTGTGTCTGTGTGTGTTTGTATGTCTATGTGTGTGTCTGTGTGTATGTGTATGCGTTTACATGCATGGAGGACTGAAGCATACTTTATTCAAAGCTTTTCTGTTGTGCAGGACTTCTCAGATGCAAATGAAGACCCAAAAAGAACCAGCATAAGCAATCAAAGGAGTGTATCTAAGGCTCCTGTAGTGACATATATAACTCTAGGGCAGGTCTCAGGAACCACTGGACCAGGGATTTATAATGCTGTCTGCATTTTCCCTCCCCTCCCTACTCTTATTCTTTGTTTCTTCCTGAGCGCTGATTTTCTGCTTCTCACTGCAGTCTGACTTTCTCCATGTGGTAAGAAACATGACATGCTTCACAAGGCTCTGGAGTTTGACATTTTAAAGTCTCAGCCACTAGAGAAAGGTGCCTGTTCTAACTCCTGGCACTCCAGGAAGGGAATCCAGACTTCTCAGCCCTCACCAGGCCAGCGGGATCATGTGAGATCCTGGCAGCTCCGAGGGGTCATGGAGTGAACGGAGGAGCGAAGGCATCCTTACAAGGAAGAGGGAGGAGGTGGTGCTCTTCCCAGAAGAAGAGGGGGTGCCCTCGCATTTCCAGAAGACTAGGTGTCTGCTGGTGATGTTCTTGCACATTCCTGAGGATTTACCGTGAATCTGAGTGCCTGTTTTAAATTACTTGGCAGACTTAACTGTAATCTTAGATTTTTTTTTCTTCCAGCTTCTTGTCAACTACAAGGTTTAATTATAATTACTCTTCAGCAGGCATATACTAGCACTTACTCATCTGTCAAATTGAGCTTAAGGAAATCAAAAAGTCCAGAGAAAGACCCCATCTTTAGGACAACAGAAGACTGAACAGCTTATCATTTTTGTGATCCAAATCACTGTTGCCAGGATTATGTCCAGCTCCTCTTTTTTTTTTTTTTTTTTTTTTGTGGGGGCACTTGCTCTGTCACGAGGCTGGAGTGCAGTGGTGCGATCTTGGCTCACTGCAACCTCCGCTGCCCAGGTTCAAGCGATTCTCCTGCCTCAGCCTCCCAAGTAGTTGGGATTACAGGCACTTATCACCATACCAGGCTATTTTAGTAGAGATAGGGTTTCATCATGTTGGCCAGGATGGTCTCGATCTCTTGACCTCGTGATCCGCCCGCCTCGGCCTCCCAATCCTCTGTGTAGTAAAAAGCAGTAAACTGCTGTCCTTCAGTGAATGCTGGGAAATTGTGCACAGGTGAAAGAATAAGTCTGTTTTTCTCTCCTTCTAGGTAAATAAGCCTAATCCCAAGGGGAAAAGTACTGGCCGTTGGGCATTGACTTTCACATTCACTCCTTGTGTTTCAAGATTTGAGGTAGTGATGATAGCTCATAATGTATTCATGAAAAATGCTGAGTGGATGTAAGGTGTTCTCACCACAAAAATTATAACTATGTGAGGTAATGCACATGCTAACTAGCCAGCTTTAGTCATTCCACTATGTATATATATATATATA
>CAUYLG010006443.1:0-43675 GCA_963573385.1 Cacajao melanocephalus | reverse complement strand
CCTGTCTCTACTAAAAATACAAAAATTAGCTGGGCATGGTGGCGCACGCTTGTAGTCCCAGCCACTTGGGAGGCTGAGGCAGGAGAATTGCTTGAACCCAGGAGGCAGAGATTGCGGTGAGCCGAGATCGCGCCATTGCACTCCATCCTGGGTAGCAAGAGCGAAACTCCATCTCAAAAAACAAAACAAAACAAAACAAAAAAAGATTTTGATCTTATAGCATACTTTATGTGAGTATTTCTTTATACAATAATATATACACTTTAAATGCATAATCTTGAAATCTCTATCAGCAAAAACCCTAGTATAAATCTTCAAATTAATTAAATTCAGAGGTAGTATATCTACATATCAGAGATATTATGTGTGCAAATAGGATATTTGCAGTTTGCTACCTATGACAATAGGTAATTGCTCTCAAATATTAAACTAAATAAATGAAAGTAAATCCTACTGCATTACTTAAAAGTTTTTAAAAAGAAAATCCCTTACTAAACTATAACATTGCTACTTACTGATAAAGCTGAATAAATTAGAAAAAAATTCTATTAGTTAGTAGCTAGTAGAATTCTACTTGCTAGTAGAATTCTACTTGTTAGTAGTATAACAAGTCTACTTAAAGTTATTAGTTAAAATCTAGCCAACTAAAACATTAAACTTATATAGAATTTGTAAGATTTGTAAAATGATACTACTGTATATATATATATATTTTTTTACTTTAAATTGATGCATAATTGTACATATTTAGGGGGTCAGAGTGACATTTTTACACATATTTACAATGTGTAGTGGCCAATTCATAATAATTAGTATATTTGTCACCTCCAACATTTCTTATTTCCTTGTGTTGGGAATGTTCAAAATCCTCTCTTCTAGCTATTAGAAAATATACAAAAAATTATTGTGTATCCATTAACCAAATTCTTCCTATTCTCCCATCCTATCTACCCTTCCCCAACTTTAGTAACCATACTTCTACTCTTTACTTCCATAAGCTTAAAATTTTTAGCTCCCACATATGAATGAGAACATGCAGTATTTATCTTTCCGTGCCTTATTTATTTTACTTAACATAATGTCCTTTAGGCTTATCCGTGTTGCTCCAAAGGACAAATTTTATTCATTTGCATGGCTAAGTAATGTTCCATTATTTATATACAGCACATTTTCTTTATGTATTCATCTGTTGATGGACACAGGATGATGCCACATCTTCTCTGTTGTCAGTAATCACTGGGGAGCACATATTCCTTCAATATACTGATTTGCTTTCCTTTAGATAAACATTCAATAGTGGAATTGCTGGATCATATGTTAGCTCTATATTTAGTTTTTGAGAAACTTCCATACTTTTTTTTATAATGGCTGTACTAATTTACATTTCCACCAACCGTGAATAAGAGCTCTCTTTTTTCCACATCCCACCAGCATTTGTTTTGCTTTGTTTTGTTACTGTCTTTTTCATGGTAGCCATTCTACTGGGGTGAGATTATATCTCATTGTGGTTTTGACTTGCTCTTGCCTTATGATTACTGATATTATGTTTTATTACACTTTTGGCCATTTTTATGTCTTCTTTTGAGAAATATCTCTTAAGATCCTTTGCCAATTTTTAACGGATTTATTTTTCTGTTGAGTTGCTTGAATTCCTTATGTATTCTGAATATTAATGCCTTTTCAGATGAATAGTTTGCAGATATTCTCTGCCATTTTGTAGGTTGTTTCTTCACTCTACTGTTTATTTCACAGTGATAAAGCTTTTTACTTTGATATATTTCCATGTATCTATTTTTTTGTTTTGTTACCTGTGCTGTTCAAGTCTTATCCATAAAACATTTGCCTAAATCAATATTCTGAAGCATTTCTCTATGTTTTCCTTTGGTAGTTTTATATTTTCTTCAAGTCTTGTGTATTTATTTATTTTTTTGAAGGTGGGGTGGGTTGTATCAGTGCAGGGTTTTGCTCTGTTGCCCAGTCTGGAGTTCACTGGCATGATCTCAGAGCAACCCCCACCTCCCAGGTTCAAACAATTCTCCTGCTTCAGCCTCCCAAGTAGCTGAGATTACAGCTGCCTACCACCATGCCCCAGCTAATTTTTGTATGTTTAGTAGAAACGGGGTTTCACCATGTTGGCCAGTCTGATATCGAACTCCTGACCTCAGGTGATCCACCTGCCTCGGCTTCCCAAAATGCTGGGATTACAGGCATGAGCCATCGTGCCTGGCCTTCTTCAAGTCTGAGATTTAATATTTTTTTACTTTTATTTTAGGTTTGCGGGTACATTAGAAGACTTGTCACATAGGTAAACTCATATCATGGGGGATGGTAGTACAGATTATTTCATTATCCAGGAATGAAGCCCAGTACACAATAGTTGTCTTCTCTGCTCCACTTCCTCCTTCTATTCTCCACCCTTAAGTAGACCTCAGTTACTGTTATTTCCTTGCTTGTATTTGTAAGTTCTCATCATTTAGCTCCCACTTATATGTGAAAACGTGACATTTGGCTTCCTGTTGTTGCATTAGTTTGCTAAGGATAACAGCCTCCACCTCCACTCATGTTCCTGCAAAAGACACAATGTCATTCTTTTTTATGGCTGTATAGTATTCTATGTTGTGTATGTAGCGCATTTTATTTATCCAGTCTATCATTGATGGCCATTTAGGTTGATTCTATGTCTTTGCTATTGTGAAGAATGCTGCAATGACCAATCATGTTTGTGTGTTTTTATGGTAGAATGATTTATATTCCTCTGGGTATACACTCAGTAATAAGATTGCTGGGTTGAATTGTAATTCTGCTTTTAGCTCTTTGAGGGATCACCTTACTGCTTTCCGCAAACCTTAAACTAATTTACACTCCCTCTGACAGTGTATAAGTGTTCCCTTTGTCTACAACCTCACCAGCGTGTTATTTTGCTCTTGACTTTATAATAATAGGCATTCTAAACATCTAAGTTTTTAATCCAATTTGAGAAGGTTTCTGCAAATGGTGAGAAATAGAGGTATAGTTTCATTCTTCTGCATGTGGATTTTTAATTTTCACTCAACCATGTATTAAAAAGGGGTGTCCTTTTCTTAATTTCTCAATGTATATTTTTGGCACTTTTATTGAAAATTTCTTGGCTATTTACATATCTGAATTTATTTCTAGATTCTCTATTCTGTTGAATTGGTCCATGTGTTTGTTTGTGTGATAGCAGTATCATGCTGTTTGGATTACTATACCTTTGTAGCATATTTTGAAGTCAGGTATTGTTATGCTTTCAGTTTTGTTCTTTTTGCTTTATATTGCTTTAGCTCTTCAGAGTCTTTTGTGGTTCCCTATACATTTTAGAATTTTTTTTCTATATTTATGAAAAATATCATTGGTATTTTAGTAGGGATTGGATTGAATCTGTAGATTGCTTTGGGTAGTATGGTCATTTTAACAATATTAATTATTTCAGTCCATGGACACACAGTGCTTTTGATCACGTGTGTATGTCCCCTTCAACTGTTTTCATTAGTATTTAGTAGTTACCATTATAGAGATCTTTCCCATCTTTGGTTAAATTTATTCCTAGTTATCATAAGTGGGATTGCTTCTTTTTTTTATTTCTTTAGCAGCTAGTTTATTACTGGTGTATAGAAAGATGACTTATTTTTGTTTGCTGAGTTTATATCCTGCAACTTTACTGGAATCATTTCTTAGTTTTAATAGTTTTGTTTTGTTTTTTTTGTTTTTTTTTTGGTGGAATCCATCAGGTTTTCTAACTATAAGATACATCATCAGGAAATAGTGGCAATTTAACTTCTTCCTGTTTAATTTAGATGTTGTCAATTTCTTTCCCTTGCCTAATTGCTCTGGAACTGACTTCCAATAGGATGTTAAATAGAAGTAGTGAGAGTGAGCATCCTTGTCTCATTCCATATCTTAGAGAAAAGACGTTCAACTTTTCACATTGAGAAAAATATTAGCTGTGGGCATTTTAGATACAGGCTTTAGTGTGTTGAGTTACATTCCTTCTATATCTAATTTGGTAAGAATTTTCATCATGAAAGAATGTTGAATTTTGTCAAATGCTTTTGCTGCATCTGATTAGATGATTTTATTTTTTTTCCCTTCATCCTATTGGTGTGATATATCACATTTATTGATTTGTGTATGTTAAAACCTTTTGCATCTGGGGGATAAATCTCACTTGATGATGGTTGATGATCCCTTTAATATGATGCATTAGATTTGCTAACATTTTGTTGAGAATTTTTATATCTAAAATCATTAACAATATTGGCTTATAATTTTAAAAATAATGTCCTTGTGTGGCTTTGGTATCAGAGTGATGCCGGCCTCGTGAAAACAGTTTTAAATTATGTCCTCTTTTTCAATTGTTTGAAAGACTTTGATTGGAATTTCTATTACTTCTTAAAATATTTAGTAGAATTCAGCAGTGAGGCCATCAGGTCGTGGGCTTTTCTTTGATGAGAGACTTTTTATTTCTGGTTCAGTTTAGATTTTTTATTTCTTCATGATGCAGTCTTCATAGGTTGTACAGTTCTCGGAATTTATCCATTTATTCTAGTTATCCAGTTTGTTGGTGAATAATTGTTCATAGTAGTCTATTAGGATCCTGTGTATTTCTGTGGCATCACTTGTAGGGTTTTCTCTTTCATTTTTTAATTTGCCATCTCTCTTTTTGTCTTAGTCTAGCTGTTTGTAAATTTTATCTTTTCAAAAAATCAACTCTTATTTTTGTTGATATTTTGTTTTTTTCCTATTCTTATTTTATTTCCACTTTGATCTTTACTTTTTCCTTTCTCCTGATAAATTTAGGCTTAGTTTGCTCCTCTTTTTCTAGTTACTTGAAGTGAAACAGTAAGTTTTTTATTGAGATCTTTGTTTCTATTTCTTTCTGATGCTCACATTTATAAGCCAATTTAAGTTGGCTTTCTTATGATAACAAAATGGCAGCAGTAGTTCAAGACATTATATATGCACAAAATGTCATCTACAGAAAGAAGAAGTTTTTTCCCCTCATATTTCCCATAAAAATGTCTGGAACCTATAGTGCAACTCACATCATGTGCCTTCTTTTTATTCAATGATTGTATCCAGGGATATGGCAATTTAGTTTGTTCTTGAATTTAGCTTTCTTTGAAACATGAAAATTCCCCAAAATAAAAAAAATGCAGATAAAAAGAAAATAAATACAAATATATATATGTGTGTGTGTGTGTGTGTGTGTGTGTGTTTGTTGTGCTCTATATTTGTTATCAGAATCCAGGTCTCTAGAGTGGTATCCTAGTTCAAGTCACTGGGAGAGTCTCCATTGTCTGTAATTTTTCACTGACACTCTTGATATAAATATTGGAAAGCTTTATGGGCTCCTCTGATTAGGGGCCTGCTTCCTATTTATGGTTTAAAGATCTGAAGATTTTCAAAGGGCACACAATCACCTGTCTTTTAATTTTGTCATTCTTGTGTAATGTAACTCCATGAAAACTTAGTAGATATATGTGCTACCAGACACTGTTATGGGCTGTAATCCAAAGATAAAATTCTTTTCTACTTAAGTTTGAACTCAAGAAGGTATCTGGAAATCTATTTCTGGGACTTCATACTCTGAATCCTCATAGAACTCAGTTGACTCAGTGTAATGGTCCATCTAGGAGCAACTTGAAACAGTTGGGATAGTGAGGCACCAATAATTTACAGCTAGGGTACAAGATATTTTCCAAATGCAACTGCATAATTACTGTTATTTACTATTTTAAGAATATAAAGTCATGTGTGCTTGATGAAAAGAATATAAAGTCATGTGTGCTTGATGGTGAGTCATGTGTGCTCAACTTTTTCTTAACTCAGTTTACCACTCTCTTGTCTTTACTAGTGTTCGCTATATGTTAATCCACATAGTTTGGTTCTCTAATCTTGGAAAAGAGAATCAACTAATTGTGCTGTAGTCAGGCCAACAACTGAAAGAGCACCTCTTGAAAAGAAATGATAGAATAATTTAAAGCACTCAGCATTAAATGTTTCTCTTCTGTAGTGGACAGAATCAAGTTAATTTGGATCATATAAATGAATTTAGGTACTATTAGGAAGAGAATACAGAACATTGGGGAGTAAATCATAAATGCCTAATAGAATAACTGTCCCTTACTAATTATTTCAATATCAGCAAAATTAAGTTCTACTGTATTGCTTTAACACTAATAACCCTATCACCAACAATGAACATTTCATCATCCTGGTGGTTTGAAAACAACAGAGACTTATTTCTCTTTCACTTCACATACTCATCAGAGGTGGCCATGTCTTCTTCACTGTAATATTCTACCTGGCAAGGAAGCCAGTTTGGAACATAGTTGTCATGACAGGAATTTAAAATGACTACTTGGCAAGAACACACATCTCTTCTGCTCCTAAGTCATGGGCTAAGCCTGATTTCAGGGGTTAGGCTTTAAAAGCCTCCCATAAGGATACATCACCAATTACTGGGGACAAACTAATCACACTGTTAAGAGCTTTATTTTAGTGTTCATATTTAATTCTTATGACATTACTCATAAAAGAATATAGTTTACATACTAACAAAATGAAGCTCAGAACAGCTAAATGACTTGTGAGTAATATAATATGGTGTGTAAGAGCTAACACTAGAGCAGAGAGAAATTTCTGATGTTAAAACATATATCCTTCTACTATATTACACTGTTACCACTTTGCAATCTGATTTAAGGTCATGCTTGAAAAAAATGGAATTGATGAAAGCAATATTAAAATCAAGGTCTCCCAAAATATGTTTCACCAAATGCTAGGTCATAGCCATGTTACTTAGGACCATGATTCAATATACAAATAATTTATGTTGAAAAGTTTTTCAGAAAGTTTCATCATGTATAAAACTAGTTAATTCTGTGTATTTTTATGGCTTAATAAGTTACAAATAAAACTTTCACAACAAAGTATATAATTTAATAAATAATTTAAAACCTGATTAATGATAAATTATGGTTGACATAGACTTTAAGCAACTCATTTATTACTTTTGAACCTGAAATGTATTACTAAAAAATAAAGATTTTGAACAAACTGACTACTATTTCATAAATGTTTTGAGTAATAATTTGCCAATTAAGTCCAAATGTTTGGAAATGCAGTTTGAGTTTATAATTCAATCTGGTCTCATTAAAATGGAAAATTTTACATCTAAAATATGCTAGCAACAAGTTTATCCATTTTTCCTGTTCCCTTTAGAACAGGGTATTGCCTTCTAATCATAGATGATTTAGAATCCTCACTGAGACACGGAAGAAGAAAGAAAGAACAAGAAAGAAGGCAATTCAGTAGTGCGATTTGTCCTGTCTTATACCTGGTACTTGATTCATGTGAGGAAGATTGATTTTTCATCTTCCTCACCTTCATCAGAAAGGTGAGGGAAATCATGTGGCTTAATGGAAAGAGCATAATATTAAATTTGGCATGACCAAAATTTAAATCTCTCTTTTCCCCTTACTTTTAACTTTGAAAAATTAATACCTCTCTGGGCCTTTGTTTCCTTATTTGCAAAATAAATATAATAAAATACTAATTCCATTGCTGTGAAGATTAAATGTAATTTCAAGAACTCAGGTGGATAATATATAGCACAGAATCAATGTTTAAGTATTATTTATATTATTATAATCATTAATATTTTAAAGAGATTTGCAGTGCAATAAATGAATGAATAAGAAACTGAAATGAAGAAATATTATCAAGACAAATTTAGAAGTTTGGATAGATGGAGATTGAACTAGAGGAGAAAATAAATTATTTGACAGAAAGACAGTATCAAAATGTAAGTGTCTGACACAGAACTACTATAACAATTAGAATCAATATGTATGCATTGGGAAATTGCTTCTACTGTAAAAATAAAGCATTTAATGTGAAACTTTTTATCCCAAATTAGTAGTTTGTTCTATGAATTTGTATGTACTCCTAGTATAAGTGCAAATATTTTATTATTTACAGCTTTTTAAAAATGATATACTGAGATCTTTCTAAATATATTTAAACATAAATTTCTGTTATATTTTCTCTGAATGATTCTATTTATTGACAAGCTTACTGTAAGTGAAAAACAATTGGAGACATTAAACAGATGCTTCAAACTTGTGTTTAGTAAAGTGTTTCCCTGGCAATATAAACAAACTTTTTACTTTTGTGTGAAGATTTTTCTTCTATGTTCTTAATAATAAATTAAATAATTAACCTAATAATAGTAAAAATAACAATAATAATTAAAATTATAATACCTATAGATACTAAATTTAAAACATGAATTTAGGCATTACTTAATGTAATAACTCTTATGTCCTAAGAGAAACAAATATTTTGTTTAAATATAGTCATGCTATTTTAGTCATTGTATTTCCATTTGAAAATATATATATATACACTCCCATTATAATGTTGACTGACTAGCATAGGAATAATTTTTCAACTTGTTTGTGTCATCAGTTGACCAAAGTGTGCTCATATCCTGAATCTTAATTGGTCAATTCTATGAACAAAATGCCAATTTTTTATTTAAAGAAAATTCAGTAACACAAAGTTGCTTCTGGAACACTTTTTGAAATAAGTTTACTGTAAACTAAGCTACCTTGAGCTACCAGCCAAAGCAACTTTAATATATTGAGAAAATAAAATAAGCACTTTGGCCAAAATTTAGTAATTATATTCAAATAATTGAGATCCTGCCTCCAGTAATAAGATAATTTTCCTGTGGAATATGCAGTTGGTGTTTGTTCCCAGGTGTGTCAATAGGTTATGCTGATTCACTCACTCTCCTACTTGTGAAATTTTAAAAAAATGCCTGACAGATTAATAAAGCTGGCTCAGATTAGTGATAAACCCTCTAGTTATTGCACAGAATTGTTCTTCTATTAAAAAACAAAAAAAGCTTGACTCCTACATCATACATACTCCTAAGCATATTTGTACTAACAGTGTCATATTACAGCCAACTGAACTAAGCAATATTGCTGTCATACACCATCCTATAAGGGAAAAGCAAAGAGTTTGCTAGAGATTGAGATTTGATTTCTGTTTTATCTTAAACAGTGAGAGAGAGAAAGATATTACTTTATCATGTATCTTTAATTAAATTGTCAAGATTATGATCTGAATTTATTCTAATTTTATAGATTATATTATTTTTATTATTGTTATTAAATATAATTATAATGAGAAAAATTTGTGGATGTAAATCATGACTCAATTCTCCATTATGTTTTGTTTGATAATGTGTAACTTACATCTGAATAATTTATTGTTAGCCTATATTCATTTTACTTAATTTGAAAAATATTTGAACATATTAATTGGGTAAATATAATAAAAGATATAAAGAGGAAAGTTTTGGTTGTACCTGCTGGTAAGGAGATGTCTGTATTTTGTCCATTGGCAGAACTCTTTGAAGCTAAATTTTTGCAGGAATGGAGCTCTCCGTCACTGTAACAAGGTAAAATAGGTCAAGCCTGCATGGGACCAAACTAAAAGAAACCAATTTTCTAAATAGTTTACCTAGCTGGAGGACAAACTAGAGGGGGAAAAAAAAGAAGCTGTGCCTTTCTAAAAAGTTGCAATAGGTTATAATAGAGTGAGGAAAAGAAGAAATGGACAAGCTTTGCTTACAGAATCAGAGTGTCTTTCAGCAGGTGTAAGCATGTATCCATCTTCATCATTGTTTTCTTTTGGTATTTAAAAAAGGATGCTTCTGTCAAGGCATTCCACAATAGATTGGAACTAAATAAGTAAAGTAAATGAAAGGCATGTCTGATACTTATATTAAGTTACAGTCAATCTACAGGTAAACATAATTACGCATTTACTTTTAAGCAGGTATTCAAGTTATGAGCTAAAATGAAATAGCAGAATAAAGCGATCATGCCTAGAAGCACTTCACAATGCTTTTAGTGTTGCCATCATTTGTATTTAAAAGTCAATTGCCAGGCAAATTCATTAAAAAAAACTACCTCTTCCTCTTACCATACATTTATATTATTGGCATTCTAGAAAGATTAAGTTGATTTTGGAATAAACATCCATTTCTAAGTTTTACTCACATGACTGGAAAATGATATTATACCTCTTGGGATAATTAAAGGTGTCCCAAGTGTCTCAAAACCAGAATTGAAAATCACAGGTTTATGTAATTGGCAATGAGATACCTGTGGCCAATGCTTTTAGCTAAACCAGTCAGCATAAATTCATTATTCTCTTGAGTGATCTCTGAGTTCTATCACTATTCTTTATTCATTTTGCTTTATTTCAAGTTCATTTGAACCCCATTTATCTGTATTTATGTTCATTTATTTATACAATAAAGCTTTATTGCTTACTAGGTTGTATTTAACCTCATAACTCTCTACCCTCACTTATTCCACTCACCTCCAATCTATCCCTCTCCTGCGTTTTCCATCCTCCATTTTCTTCGCCTTCCTCATCTGCTATTATTTATACCTGAAATTCTCTTCCACAAGTTCTTTCCATAGCTTAATCTTTCATTTCATTCAGGTCTCTAATCAAATGTCACATTTCAAAAAAGCCTTTTAAATTATTCTGTATAAAACAATGTCTCTCCATACACTCATCATTTTTTAGTCTTTTTTTCTTGATCTTTTTGTAGCCTTTTACTACTTGAAATTATGTTTTACAATTATATTTTTGATATATTGATTTGTGTTTGTTGTCTTTCACATTAGATTGTAAACTCAGGAAAGCCATTTTGTTATATAAAAATTATATTCTTTGCATATGGAATAGTGCCTTGTCAATGATAGTTGTTGAATAAAATAATTTTGAAGTTTTAATAAGATCATATTCATATTTAACCATTCACGATTTTAGGTACAAAAATTATTTTTTCTGTTTCAAAGCTTTGTATATAATCTGCGACTATGAGAACAGCATGACTTTTTAACAAAAACAACTTATTAGTATTGTTTCTTGATTAAATTATAAAATTGTATGTATCTATATAGATATTAAGTTTTTGTGGTGTGGTATTGGTTGATAACTTTCTTAAGAAATTCAAATGACAAAACCTAAAACACTAAACACCTACCCTAGAAAATCATTGCAAAAAAAAAGTGTTCTAGAGGAAAGCTTGCCATTATGTGAAGGTGAGAAGTGAAGTTAGCTAAGCTCTAACTTAATATAATCAGAGAACGTTGAGATAGTCCTCAAGGATTAATTTTGAAAGAATTAGCAATTTTTGAGAATTTATTGTTACTCCAAGTGAGGGAAGAGTTCATTCATCAGGATTTATTTCACCCATCAGTATTTACAGATTGGCTTTTGTCAGAGTACCTAAGTACTGTGGCCTTGTGATCTTAAAATGTGACTGTATAAATTACTTCTATAGTCACCTTTTGTTTTATTGCCAGTCTACTGATCATCATCATGGTGATACTGATCACCATGATGGTTCTAACTGATTTTCTAGCTTCTAATTTCTATATTTTTTATTATATCATTCCTTAACCTGCTTGATTTATTTCTCTAAAATAAGTTTTATTCAAACAGAGGACTGATAAAAAAACATACACTTGATCTCACTGTAAATGGATTAATGTTTAAATTTTACATCCTGTATTTGAAAGCAATCTACCTTTCAGACCTTATCTGTAATTATTATTCTATATTATGTTCTCCTTAAATAAGAATACTTGTCATTTTCCACTAGATAATTTATCCTCTTGCTCTTATGCACTAATTGTGCCAATCTTTCTCCATGAAATATATGATTTTCTCCTCAGTGAAATAAAATAGTATTTATATTTCTAAATTCAGCTAAAATAAAGCTTTCTGACCACTTTCTATATCCTGATAGTCACCACATTCATTTAATATAATATTTGTGCACTTCTTTAATTTAAATAGCCACATTATCTTTTAATATATTTATTGCGTTTTGTTTTATCTCACCTGTATTTATTGATTTTATTATAAAAATATCTTATTTAAATTTATATTTACAGAGATAAACTAGATAATGTCTTACAGGTGGTCCAAACTCAATATAAGAAAATTACTGAATTAGTAAATGAATGACAAAGTGATTGTAGTGTAAGTAAGGAATGATGGGTCCACATGAATACCAAATTAGGAAGTCATAGATGGTAAAGAAATAACCAAACATGCAAAGATCAAACTAGGAGTGTGAGGTATTAAAGCAAGAAGGAAATGAGATTTCACATAGAGCTGTCCTTTCTGCCCATCTTCAAGTTTAGCTAACTCAGCCTCTTCTGCACTGCTGTGAGACCCACTCTTCACTCTTCAATATTTTCCCCTTAAAAATTGGGTAGTTCAAAATATATGCTATCCCTTATGCCTAACTAAACTATCATCACTTTGGGTACATTCCTAAAAGGTCTTTTATTGTTAATTCTCTTTACATGTATATCTATTTTTTTTATTAAAAAAAATGTTTTTGAAGAATTTCTTTGAGCAAATAGTGATTCATGAATTGGGCAGCACCAAACCATGGGTGGTTTGGGCTCTAATGAGAACTGTGAGGGAAAATTTTTATTTCTCAAAAGCAAAACAAAGAAAATATTTGGTTGGTTAAAGTGAAAAGTCCATAGGTAGAGGTTAAGTGGCAGTTTTTTATTGGTAAAGTCTCTGCTTATAGTTTAGTTGGTGGTTTCTATTGATTTGCTTACATAGAAACTCAAGATACTGGAGCTGTCTTAGCCTAATGGCCTCCTAATGAATTTGTATGATATAATTATATTTTAAATTGATATATAATCATTGTAAATATTTATGGAGTACATAAAATATTTTGACATATGCATATAAAGTGTAATGACCAAATCAAAGTAATCTAAATATACACCACCTCATTTATTATTATTTTTGTGCTGGGAAAATTACAAATCATCTTTTCTAGCAATTGTTTTGAAATATACTATAAATTATTGTTAATTATAGTGGCCCTACTGTTCAGTTGACCATTAGAATTTATTTTTTTATATAACTGTATTTTTATACCCATTAACCAATCCCTCTTCATGCTGATTCTTCCCTAGGCCCTGGTAACCACCATTCTATTAACTATCTCAATGAGTTCATTTTTTTGGTCATCTCCTACATACGACTAATAACATGTGATATTTGTCTTCCTGTGCTTGGCTTATTTCATTTAATATAATGTCCTCCAGTCTAATCCATGTTCCTGCAAATGACAGGATATAATTCTTTTTTATGGCAGTATAATATTTCACTGTGGATATAGATCACATTTCCTTCATTCATCTGTTGATGAACACATAGGTGGATTCCATATCTTGGCTATTGTGAATAGTACCCAAATAAACAAGAGAATACAGGTTATCTATTCAATATACTGATTTTCTCTCTTTTGGATATTTACTCAACAGTAAGATTGCTGGATTACATGGTAGTTGTATTTTTAGCTTTTTGAGGAGCCTTCATACTATTTTCTGTAGTTGCTATACTAATTTACATTCTCATCAGTAGTCTGTAAGCATTTCCCTTTCTTGTTTTCTCACCAGCATGTATTATTGCATCTTTTGGATATAAGCTATTTTAATTGGGGTGAAATGATATCTCATTGTGATCTTGATTTGCATTTATCTGATAAGTGATGGTGAGTCCTTTTTTATGTATGTGTTGGTCATTTGTATGTCTTTTGCTGAGAACTGTCTGTTCAGATCTTTTGTGTATTTTTTAATTGGACTATTTGGGTTGTTGTGTGTGTTTGAGTTATTTGAACTCGTTTTACATTTTGTATTTTAATCCTCAGTCAGATGGATAGTTTGCAAATATTTTCTCCCATTCTGTATGATGTTCTTTCACTTTATTTTTTTGCTGTGCAGAAATGTTTTAGTTTGATATAATCCTATTTGTCAACTTTTGCATTTTTTGCCCATGCTTTTGAAGTCTTACTCAAGAAATATTTGTTCAGACCAATCTCCCTAAAGTATTTCCTCATTCTCTCACTCTCATAACATCTATTAGCAATTTATAATTTAATGGACAGGAGAAATTGACAGTTTTATTGCCTTTTTATTGACTTTTATTTACAGTAGATCACTGTAGCTTTGAAAATTGACTGTTTTATTTACAGTAGATGACTGTAGGTTATTTAAGCTGTTAAACCAGCAGTAAAGTGTGTGTGTGTGCATGTGTGTGTGAGCTTGTATCTGTTGGAGGTGGTGTGGGGAATTTCGTTCAAAGTCCATACTATGAAACTTTAATTTTTCTGTCTTTCCTCTAAAGAAATATAAGATGATATATTTTATACATTGAAATTGGTGTCTAAAGAGGTAAAATGACTTGATCAAAGGCATACAATTAGTAAGTAATATGATTTTTGTAGTTTTTCAAACTTGACTAGGTTCTAATTCAAGGTCCTTCCTGCTACAACAATTTGGCATTTCATTAAATATTGGGTACTAGAGAACCATTGAGGTTCCATCAACTATTGATATGATTTGGCTGTGTCTCCACCCAAATCTCAAATTGTAGTCCCTCTAATTCCCCCATATTGTGGGAGGGACCCAGTGGGAGGTAATTGAATCATGGGGGTGGGTCTTTCCCATGCTGTTCTTGTGATAGTTAATAAGTCTCATGAGATCTGATGGTTTTATAAAAGGGAGTTCTTCTGCACATGCTCTCTCATGTCTGCCATCATGTGAGATCTCTCTTTACTCTTCCTTCATCTTCTGTCATGATTGCAAGGCCTCCCCAGCCATGTGGGACTGTGAGTCCATTAAACCTCTTTCCTTTATAAATTACTCAGTCTCAGGGATGTCTTTATTAGCAGTGTGAGAACAATACAGTGAATTGGTACCAGCAGAGTGGGGTGCTGCTCTAAGGATACCCTGAAATATGGAAGCAACTTTAGAAATGGGTAACAGGCAGATGATGGAACAGTTTGGACGGTTCAGAATAAGACAGGATGATGCGGGAGAGTTTGAAACTTCCTAGACTTTGACAAAAGTGCTGACAGTGATATGGATAGTAACATCAAGGCTGAGGTGGTTTCAGATGGAGATGCAGAACTTTATGGGAATTGGAGTAAAGGTCACTCTTCTTTTGCAAAGACACTGGCAGCATTTTACCCCTTCTCTAAAGATCCATGGAACATTGAACTTGAGAGAATAATTTAGTGTATCTCCGGGAAGAAATTTCTAAGCAGCAAAGCCTTCAAGAGGAAGCAGAGCATAAAAGTTTGGAAAATTTGCAAGCTGACAATGGAACAGTAAAGAAAATCTCATTTTCTGGAGGGAAATTCGGGCCAATAGCAGACATTTGCATAAGTAGCAAGGAGACAAATGTTAAAACACCAAGACAATGGGGAAAATGTCTCCAAGCATGTCAGATATCCTTATGGCAGCCCCTCCCATCACAGGCCCAGAGGCCTAGGAGGGTAAAGTGGTTTTCTGGGCTGGGTCCAGAGTCCCCTTCTGTGAGCAGCCTTGGGATTTGGTACCTTACATCCCAGCTGCTCCAGCTATGGCTAAAATGGGCCAAGATACAGTGCAGAATATGACTTTAGAGGATGCAAACCTCAAGCCTTGGCAGTTTTTGTGTGATGTTGAGCCTGTGGGTACACAGAAGTTAAGAACTAAGATTTGGGAACCTCTGCCTAGATTTCAGAGAATATATGGAAATGCTTGGATGTTCAGGAAAAGTTGTACTGTAGGGATGGGCACCTTATGGAGATCCTCTGTTGGGCAATGTGGAAAGGAAATGTGGGGTGGGATCCCCCACACAGAGACACCTCTGTGGCACTGCCTAGTGGAGCTGTGAGAAGAGGCCCATTGTCCCACAGACCCCAAAATGGTAGATCCACTGGCAGCTTGCACTGTGCACCAGCTGCAGACACTCAACAACAGCCCATGAAAGCAGCCAGGAGGGAGCCTTGACCCTGAAAAGCCACAGAGGTAGAGATGCCCAAGGCCATGGGAGCCTACCTCTTGCATCAGCATGACCTGGATATGTGACTTGATGTCAAAAGAAATCATTTCAAAGCTTTAAGATTTGACTACCCTGTTGGATTTTAAGTTAAGATTTGACTAACCTGTAGCCCCTTTGTTTTGGCCAATTTTTCTTATTTGGAGTGGCTCTATTTACCCAATGCCCATAGCCCCATTGTATCCAGGAAGTAACTAACTTGCTTTTGATTTTTCAGGCTTGATAGGGTTTGGCTGTGCCCTACCCAAATCTCATCTTGAATTGTAACTCCTGCAATTCCCCTATATTGTTGGAGGAATACATGGGAGGTGATTGTATTATGTGGTCTTTCCTGTGCTGTTTCTGAGATAGTGAATGAGATCTGATGGTTTTAAAAATGGGAGTTTCTCTGCACAAGCTCTCTCTTTGCCTGCTACCATCCACATAAGATGTAATTTGCTCCTCCTTGCCTTCCACCATGATTGTGAGGTCTCCCCAGCCATGTAGAAATCTAAGTCCAATAAATCTCTTTCTTTTGTAAATTGCCAGCCTTGGGTATGTCTTTATCAACAGTGTGAAAATGGACTAACACAAGGCTCACAGGCAAAAGAGACGTGCCTTGTCTCAGATGAGACTTTGGACTGTGGACTTTTGAGTTAATAGTGAAATGAGTTAAGACTTTGGGGGACTATTGGAAGACATGGTTGGTTTTGAAATGTGAGGAGCTGAGATTTGGGAGGGACCAGGGAAAGAATGATATAGTTTGTCTCTGTCCCCACCCAAATATCAAATTGTAGCTCCCATAATTCCCCCATGTTGTGGGAGGAATCTTATGGGAGGCAGTTGAATCATGGGATGGGTCTTTCCTGTTCTGTTCTCATGATAGTGAATAAGTTTCACAAGATCTGATGGTTTTATAAAGGAGACTTTCCCTGCACATGCTCTTTATTGCATGCTGCCATGTACGATGTCCCTTTCCTCTTCCTTCATCTGCCATGATTCTGAGGCCTCCTCAGCCATGTAGAACTGTGAGTTCACTAAAGTTCTTTCCTTTATAAATAACACAGTCTCAGTTATGTCTTTATTAGCAGCATGAGAACAGACTAATACAACTATCAAAACATATTTAAGCTTTGCTTACTTCTGTAAAACAGTCTGGTTCACTTTCAAACTGAAAAAGGAAGAAGAAAACAAAGAAATGTTTTTCCATTTTCCAATGTGCTGAGCTACCAGTCCTAATACCGCAGGCATCTTGGTAGTATTAGTATGATATATTGTGGCAGTAAACTGAACTTTAATTGATACATGATTTTAATCCATATTGTGGTGCTGGGAAGAAGATCTGAAGTACTAGAGTATAACGTGAAGTATAACAAATGCCTTTGTGACTTTAAATATCTCTAGTTTTGTGATAGTCATTGCAGACTTAACCTGGAAATAACAGGAATAAAAATATAAAGTATATTTTGACACTCTCTTAATACTTTCAAATAAAAATAAAACCTGAATCAAAGCAAATGTATAAAATGAAGAAACAAAATAAATATATTAAACCATATGCTGTTAAAGTATTATTACTCTCCTGAACCCTTATAACTTAACAATGGAAATACATTTTTCAGACTGGAATTATCCTGCCAGTTGTGCATCATTTGGTGATATAAAACCATTTTGCAAAATACAATATAACCTCAGGATTTTCACCTCACTACATCATGGAGTTTGCATAACAGCTACTCTTTCTCCCACTGAGCAAATGAACCAACAGGGTGAGGTAAGGGAAGAGGTGGAAAAGAAAAGAAATTGAGAAGAAAGTCATTTTTCCCAGCTATGTAAGAGAACATGTAATGGTTATGTTATCTCATTCAGCACAAAGGATCCCTGGATTTCTTTTTTTTCACCACAAAGCAGGCAGTTTTCCCTCCTCCCCAGCTATCTTACCCAACAATACTTCAGAGACAGTTTGGTTCTTTGGCTTTTAGTGTCTGTTAAAATGTAGAACTGAAAGCACACTATGGAGCTTTGATTTAGCGTTTTTTTTCCTTCTCACAGAAACAAAAACCTAAAGGAATTTTAGGTTTTTCTAAAGTGATCCTGAAGCCAAAACTAAAAGTCAGGAATCAAAGGAAAAACTATTGTCCAGGCATCCTGTTATCCTTAGCAATGTTATGTTCACCAAGAACTTCAGAGGCTTCTAAGGATGCTTATGCAAATTTCCTCATAGTGTGGGAGATATCTAGTGTTATCCATGCCATTTAAATCAGTACTTGAGCTCAAAAGGAAAAATGTGGTAAGCAAATGCTACAGTATGTCAAGAGACCAAGAAAAATGTTAAACCTTAACATAAAAATAAACCCAACCCCAAAGATTAACAACTGTGCAGAAGTTAAAACTGGATAAGAAAGAAGAACATAATATGTATGTGACAGAATTCATATTATCAACTCCTTTACGATGCCTAAAATATGGATTCAGCAAAGAGATTTATTTGTAAATATTGTAATGTGTAAATTTTACTTAAAGAACTATTGTTTTATCAAAGATCATAAGTGTAAAAACAGAAAGAATTTGTCATCAGAGGGTAGGAAAAAAATCAACATTATCGCAATACTAAGAAGTGTTTCGTATTTTTTTCTCTATTGACTTTAATTAATCTCTCTCTCTGGACTTCTATGAGATGGAAAAAGGTTTATTTTTGTTTTTAGAGCTTGCTTGCCAGATGGGATTCTTTGAACTATTACTGCTCTAACTCTGCCAACCACAGCATTCATAGCTAAAGATTTTGATTTGTTTTACAACCCAACAAAAGTAGAGCAAGTAACTGTGTGTATAGTGGAGTGGAGAGGTGAGGGTCAACCCTGAGGACACAGACATTTACTGTTAGTACAGTAGGCATACAATGCCCACCTCTTTCTGTTTCTTTCTTCTAATTATTATAAAAGATCCCTGGCACTGAGGTCAAAATTTAACATTTTAAAAAAATCTATTTACCATTATCTCTAAAATAACTAAGACCTAATCAGAAGCTTGTTTTTTCTTCCCATTACTTTTCTTTTAACAACATGCAAGGCAACACATTGCCTATAGTAGTTGATATACACAATTAGACGCACTGATTTAAATTTCGTTGTGGTCAGTTTAAGTCAGGTTATATTGTTAAAATGCTACATATTAAGTAAAGGCAGATAGAAATGCTTTTGTAAACAATTTTAAGCATCACAAATAATACATAGGAGATTTAGTTCTAACATAATTCACTTCACTAAAACTTAATGTTTGCGTACTAGTCAAAAAAGCAATTTACATGAAAACCAATGGTTTTCCTACTAAAATCTCCCTCCCTCTTTCATGACTCCAACATTGCATAAACGTTAGCTTACTAATGACATTCTGTGTTCTCTGTGATCTAGGGCAACATATGAGAAAAGAAAGAGGAAAGAAGAGGTGGTTGATTCGAATTAAGAAAAAGACTTTTATTTAAATTGAATTTTTAATAGTAACTTATACTGAGAGGGTATAGACAGAGGGGACTTAACTAGTTTCCCAGAGAGACAATGGCAAAATCAAAGCAAAAAGCAATCCTTCCTTTCTCTCCATCTCTTTTTTTCTTTTCTGTCTTTGTCTCTCTTTTTAATGAGACAGAGTCTGGCTATGTTGCCCAGTCTGGTCTTATACTCCTGGACTCAAGCCATCCTCCTGCCTCAACCCCTATAGTAGCTCAATTACAGATGTGAGCCACTGTGCTTGGATCCTCTTTCATGCTTGCTGGCTTTGTTTTTCTTTCCTTCTTCCTTCATCATACACTTAACTGATCAACCTATTATGTGCTTGGAAACATGATAAGTACTAAATATCTTGATATATGGTTATGAAGAAAAAAATTTTCTACAAATTAAAAATCCACAAATATTGAATAAGAAACTGCCATTTGAGGTTCTATGTTAAAACCTGAAAAACAACTGGTAAACAATAGAGCTACTCCTTGATATGGTTTGGCTGTGTCCCCACCCAAATTTCATCATGAATTGTAGTTCCCATACTTCCCATGTGTTGTGAGAGGGACCTATGGGAGATAATTGAATCATGGGGTGGTTCCCCCATACTGTTCTCTTGGTAGTAAATATGTTTCATGGGAGCTGATGGTTTTATAAGGGGAAACCTCTTTCACTAGATTCGCATTGTGTCTTTTGCCTGCTGCCATGTAAGACGTGCCTTTCACCTTCTGCCATGATTGTGAGGACTCCCCAGCCGTGTGGAACCATTTATTCATTAAACCTCTTATTCTTTGTAAATTACCCAGTCTTGGGTATGTCATTATCAGCAGTGTGAGAACAGACAAATACACTCATGGTCCTCATGTAATTTGGTATTTAAACTTAAACTGTAAGAGTCTAGAATTCTGCCAAATAAAGTTACTCAAAGTTACTCAGTGAGAAAGACTAAAACAGTAGTCATAAATATACATTTTCTATAAATATTATTTGCTATACTCTAAATGCTAATTAGCATTGCTTTAAGAGAAATATCACTCATCAATGATTCTAATGCTAGCAGCATTTCAAAAGTGTGTACATGTAGCAGTAAAAAAATTCCAGAAGACAATAAAAATTAGTCTGTATACTGTTGTTCTAGAATATTACATAGTTTGCTAACCATGTGTCTGTATCAAATTCCCCCCAACATTTTACTGTAAAAATTTCAAACATATAACCAATCTGAAAAAAAAAATATTAATCATGTAATGACCACCTAGATTCTATAAATAATTTGATGTATTTGCCTTAGACTCTCTTTTAAAGTGTGAATTTTGGCTCAAAATAAAATGATAATATTCAAACATAGACAGCTTAACACATTGAGAACAATTCTGTAGCCATCTTACACAATCATTATTTCATAGAAAAATCTAATGAAATCAGTGAGAGCTTTGTTCAGATACAAATGATAACGGCTTCACACAACAGATGACATTCAAAGTTTTTATTCCCATTGGAATAACTGTATAGAAAAACAACATAGGTTTTTAAGATATTCTTAAACTATCTTGGCACAGAAAGGCAGAAACTAAATTAATAAAGTTTTTTCCCATTTTGATTAGCTTTCATTATGTACTATGGGGGCAAATCCTGCAACATCAAAGTAAATTAATAGTTTAATGAAAATTTTAGGCCAAGTGCGGTGGCTCACACCTGTAATCCCAGCACTTTGGGAGGCTGAGGCAGACGGATCATGAGGTCAAGAGATCAAGATTATCCTGGCCAATATGGTGAAAACCCATCTCTACTAAAAATACAAAAATCAGCTGGGTGTGGTGGCGTGTGCCTGTAGTCCTAGCTTCTGAGGAGGCTGAGACAGGAGAATCTCTTGAACCCAGGAGGTGGAGGTTGTGGTGAGCAGAGATGGTGTCACTGTACTCCAGTCTGGGGAACAGAGCGAGACTCCATATATATATATAAAAGAAAATTTTAGAATTGACACAGTCTCATTCCCCTTTCCCCCAACTATTATCAACAGCAGAGAAATTATATTTCAAATCATTTAGTTTTTTATAAAATGACATTTACAGTTGCTACTTTGCAAATATTAAGTGTCATATGAAAGAGGTGTAAAAAGGCATAGTTTGTGTAATATAAATAAGAGATGCCTGGAAATTTGGAAGTTGCATTCTAGACAATGATATATATGATTCTGGTTATGCATACCTCTGGGCATCAAATTTCTTATTGGTTTCTTTTTTACCTTTGTTAATTGAGCAAAATGACAAGACAAATCTCAATCATTTAGGAGATTTCTTTTAATGATGTGTGCTTGGGAGACAGGTCTGTGCCTTTCTCCAAATATGATTTTGAGGGCTCCAAATTTAAAGGAGAGAGTGGGATACTGAAATTTATACAATTTTCATGTAAGAGGTAGGTAGGGAAAAATAGTCATGCATGCATTTGTCTGGCTCAGTGAATCTGCATTTTTTACATAAGATGACATAAATAAAGGGGGCAGAGGAAAAATGCAGAGAATCTAAGATAACATAGGCAGGATAACATAGATATATCTTTGTCTAAGATAACATAGACAAAAATGGGGCAGGGGAAAATCAGATATGCATTTGTGTCTGGTGGGATGGGGATGACTTCACCTGTAAAGATAAGCTATGAATTTGCATTACTACGGTGAAATTTTAACAGCTCACTAGGAATTTCCTGGTGGGCAAAATATAAGGGAGGCCTGTTGCTTTTCATCTTGTAGCCATCTTATCTAGGAACCAAACAGGGGAGGCAGGTTTGCATGACCTCGTTCCCAGCTTGACTTTTCCCTTTGGCTAAACTAGTTTAGGGTCCCCAAATTTAATTTCTTTCCGCACCTTTTTTTGAAAAAGAGAAAGATTGAGTATATGTGCATATGTATGTTTATGTATGTGTGTGAGAGAAAGGCATATACCAACTCATTTAACACTCAAAAATTATTTCACACAGGGAACATGATACAGTTGAAAAAAATGAGTCATAAACAAGTTACATCGTTTGCCTACTGATGCCTCTAACTACATTAAGAATATATTAAAAATTCTCCTCTTATGGTTTCTCTAACAGAGTTGTGCTAATCTCCTTGACCCATACATTTTGAACTCTTTCATATTTGTCTTGCCTAGCTCCATTGCTCATCTTTTGTCACTTAACTTCTTTATAACTGAATCCTCTTCAGTGTCACCCATTACAAATTCATTACACAAAGCAGACCCTACAAGGCTTGGCCATTACTGCTGTTCCAGGAAACAGAATTTCTACTGCTTCAAAAAGCTATGGATTCCTTTTTAAGACAGTTAGAATGACCCACATTTAGAACAAACATAACTGATCTATTATTTAGAGTGTCTCGTCTCCTAAAGAATAATATACAATCAATGCATGTCATTAGGCAACATGTTCTTTTCCCCAAATATTTATTTTAGGGATCACAAACAGAGTGAGAACAGAGAAAAAAAGTTTTGATTCTTAGATATCTGTATACTAATTTATCCAGACTCTAATTTTATCAGTGGCTTTTAAATATCTAAAAAAATATTAAACTTATCATTCTCTTCAAAAAAATCTGTCAAATTAAAAAATATGAAAAGTAGCACAACTTTTATATTACTAAATACATTCTTTATTATTCCTGAAATATCAAAAAAAAAAGGTCAGTTATACAACTAAAAATATAGGGATTGCTATTAAGCAGCATTTATTCACATTTCATGACATTTTCTGTCTCACATCCATAATGTGAAGTGAAAGCCTCGTGGAAGAGCCTGCATAACAAGGGTAGCTCCAATCCTAATTCTGTGTCCACTGCCTTGCTGTTTCTACCTTATAGCAGCAGTAACAGTTTATAGGCTGATATCCATGAACTTTATAACTCACCCATAGGAAAAATACCTAACCTTCTCCAAATTAAACAAAACCAGAACAATCAGAGAAGTAGTGATTAGAAAAACTTTTATGTTCTTCAGTATACTGTGTAACGATCTTGTGAGAGAGTTTTCTAATGTGTTTGCAAAGAGAAACAGTCATCTCTGGCACTAGAAAGGAACCCAAGACTTGCATTGTGCAATGCTGACCACGTAAAATAAAATAAGGGATGCCACTTAATCTCAATGTAAATTATTTAATAATAAAATATGTAAAATTTCCCACTAAATTAAAATGACATATTTGCCAGCTTCGGAATATATTTATTATTTTATAAATATACTCTATTTCATGTTTCAGTCTTTTCATATAAATTATCCAAATATATTCTGACATCTCCTATATATATTTCTATATGTAATAAAAATGCCTATTATTTATTGGGGACTAATATGAGAGCCCATTTTGAGTGCTTTACGTTTCTCATTATTTAATAGTTTTGACCACCTTTAAGTGTAGGTACCATTATACTCACTGCTTTACAACAGATAATATTGGGGCATGAAAGAAAAAAGTAATTTTTCCCAAATTTACACAGTTAGAAGTGACAGAATCAGTATTTAAACTCAAATAATGCTAGTTTGTCTCTCCAATATAAAATGAGGTGCATTTTAAGGCATTCTATAAAAATGATGCCATTACACATTATATTTTACTGCTATTTACTACAGTAAAGAATATTGACTTACAGTAATATGTGATCTACACTGAAGTAAAATTTATTTTGGTTTTCTTAGGTCTACTTTTGTTTATTTTTCATTTCTTAATTATTTTTAGTTCTGGGGTACATGTGCAGGATGTGCAGGTTTGTTAAATAGGTAAATATATGCCATAGTGGCTTACTGTACCTGTCAACCCATTGCTTTAGTATTAAGCCCAGCATGCATTCAAATTCTCTTCCCACACCCCACCCCAAATAGGCCTCAATGTGTATTGTTTCCCTCCCCATGTTCATGTGACCCCATCGTTCAGCTCCCACTTATAAGTGAGAACATGTGATGTTTGGTTTTCTGTTACTGTGTTAGTTTGCTGAGGATAATGACTTCTAGTTTTATTCATGTCCCTAAAAAGGAAATGATCTCATTCCTTTTTATGGCTGCATAATATTGCATGATGTATGTGTATCACATTTTCTTTATCCAGTCTATCATTGTGGACATTTGGGGTGATTCCATGTCCTTGCTATTGTGAACAGCGCTTCAATGAACATATGTGTTAATGTATCTTTGTAACATAACAATTTATATTCCTTTTGGTATATACCCAGTAATGAGATTGCTGGGTCAAATGGTATTTCTGGTTCTAGCTGTTTGAGGAATCATCACCTGTCTTCCACAATGGTTGAACTAATTTACATTCCCACCAATAGTGTAAAAGCGTTCCTATTTCTCTGCAACCTTGCCAGCATCTGTTGTTTCTTGACTTTTTAATAATGGCCATTCTGACTGTTGTCAGGTGGTATCTCATTGTGGTTTTGATTTGCATTTGTCTAATGGTCAGTGATGTTCAGCTTTTTTTCATATGTTTATTGGCTGCATGAATGTCTTCTTTTGAGAAGTGTCTGTTCATACCCTCTGCCAACTTTTTAATGGTGTTGACATTCTTCACTGAATTAGAAAAAAACTGTTTTAAAATTCATATGGAACCAAAAAAGAGCCTGGATAGCCAAGACAATATTAAGCAAAAATAACAAAGCTAGAGGCATCACTCTAGCAGACTTCAAACTATAGTGTAAGTCTACAATAGCCAAAACAGCATGGTACTAGCACAGAAACAGACATGTAAACCAGTGAAACAGAATGGAGAACTCAGAAATAAGATTTCCTCAGCACTGTGATCTTTGACAGACTTGTCAAAAACAAGCAACGGGGAAAGGATTCCCTGTTCAACAAATGGTGCTCAGATAACTGGCTATCGATTTGCAGAAAATTGAAACTGGACCCCTTTCTCACACCTTATACAAAAGTTAACTGGAGGTGGATTAAAGACTTAAATGTAAAACCCAAAACTATAAAAACCCTGGAAGAAAATCTAGGCAATATCATTCAGTACATAGGCACAGGCAAAGATTTCATGATGAAATGGCCAAAAGCAATTGCAACAAAAGCAAAAATTGACAAATGAGATATAATTAAAGAGCTTCTGCACAGCAAAAGAAACTGTCAGAGTAAACAGGAAACAGAGTGGCAGAAAATCTTTGCAACGTGTACATTCAACAAAGGTCTAATATCCAGAATCTATAAGGAACTCAAAAAAGTTTACAAGAAAAAACCATACTTGATAATTTTCTAAAATTCATACTTAATATTTTATTTATTTTTATTTGTTTCAAATTAATAAGTGTTTAATTTATAAACATAACAATAAAAATCTCTTAGGAAAAAAGTTGACGTTACCAAAATATGACAATTTAAAATATTGTTTTGTGTAGCTTTCTGACATTTTTTTTTATCATTACCACTATATTATACAAACAATTTGGAATATGATTCTGCTTGAATATAAGTCCAATGAAGACAAGATTGTTTTTGTCTTCTTGATTCTTTTTTGACTCTTAGGCCTAAAACAATAGAATTAAATTAATATGTTGTTGAATAAACTTTAGTCATTCTTTATTTTTAAATATTATTTGCTATTATTATTTTCTTGTTTGTTTGAATTCTACTGTCCTTTTAGTCATTTCTTCAGAATTGTAGTAAGCAAACCAATCCTTATAAATAATCTCATTGTATATTACCTTGTAATTAGAACTTTCATTTCTCAGTAATTTTTACAGGATTCATTTTTTATGTTAGGGGACTAGGAGTCTGTTCATAGCAACTTATCATTTGTTCTTTTGATCCATATTTTTATGTTCCACCTCCTCCTTACCAGCAGCATTCATTCTTATGTAGTTAAAGTATATCATTTTGTTTGTATGCATGCTTGTGAAATGTGTCATATTTTTATATGTATAAATGCATGGTATTTTTATACTGCATTATATTTCTTACATTTTTTCCACTTAGTTCTATACATGAAAAATCTATCCTTCTCTATATATATACATCCTAACTACAACATAAAATAGTTGAATTTCACTGGTCCTTTCACTACTTTTGTCCTTTCACTACTTGTGTATTTCTTCCCCTCACCCCTGATATAGACAGTTACAATCAGTTTACCCCTCCAGAATAATAGTGCATTGAAAATTCTTAGGCATTCTATGCATTACATTTTTATAGATTTTCTCTTAGTTTTCCTCTATATATTAGTTTAGTGTACTATTATTATATTCTTTTAAAGTACCCATTGAAGGGAAGCCAAAATTCAGTCATATGACATAATATGACAAGATTTATTAGGAGTTTGTTATTTGGATAAATTTCCCTTACTAAATCAAACAATCAATATCAATTGCCCTTTTATGACATGGAAAATAACAAGGTATATGTACCTCTCTTTTAAAGCAGAAAACAAAGCCAGAAATAAACTTACAGTCAAGTCGGTAGGAAGAAAGAATCAAATCACATTCCTGTAAGTTCATTTAACCTTCTTGAGGCATTGCAGTGATGTTTGACTACAGTTACCAGCTCATGTCCACTTTGAGACATGCCTGTGAATTGCCTTGTATCTCATAGTCTGTGTCTGTAAGTTGGGGAAAAAAATGTCAACCAAGACAAGAATAATTTAAATATCCAGTTATTTATATTTATCACAGTGCTCTCAATTTGTTGTTGAAATCCCACTCAAAAACAGGGAACTATTCTATTCTGGTTTCTTTCACATCATAAGAACTAGTACATAAAGACAAGCTATGACAGGAAATAAAATGTTATTTGAGAATAGGCGTTGGGGTTTTGGTGCCTTAACATGGGAAAAAAGTTTTAATCTGTGTTTTACTACTTTTACAAAACATTTATTTCTAGCATATCTGGGAAAGCTCTACTTTAATGGCTCCTGTGATTCATTCCTGGCCAGGTTCACAGGCACAAGCCTACTGATAATCCACCAATGGATAATTTTCCCACACAGCCTTATCTTTGATACTCTTTTATCAATACTGTGCACCAGTGATACCAAAGCAGAAAAACATGTTTGGGCCAAACAATACTGTTCATTTAGGTGAAAAAATGGGATGAGGGAGGAGATGTTTTATGGAAGTATGAATGCATTCAATGGAGGAAGGGAACTTTCCATTGAATTTGTTTCCTTCAGTATAATAGAAGCCAAATAATAATCCAATTATAAAATTAAAAATGTATTTATTCATAAGCCAAATACAATAACAACCAGTTGGTTATACTTTTCCCCCAAACAGGGCTGTATTTACAATAGAGAAAACAAATTATATCTGAACATGTACAAATTACAATGAGCATGTTCACTGGGAATTATGAAATATAGAGAGAACCCTTTATATGCAGGAGCCCCTCTACAGAAACTGGAGGTGGGAGTGGAGGTAGTGGATGTGAAAGAACAGGGGTAAGAGTTAAGACTAAGATAGTAAGTGTTCTCTGAACTACCAATAAGTCCTCACTTCTGACAAAACCATAATAAAAAAATTACTACTTTGCATTACAGTTGTACTTATAGCTGAACTATTATTATTGTCTTTCCAAAGAGGATTTACATTTAAATGCTATATTCTTGATTTTACCTTTATCCAAATTACTGATTGCTTAGACTTGAATACATTATTAAAAATACTGGATAGTTTAATTATCAGCATAATTTATACCTCATTTAGACAAATGTTGAATTCATTTTTATTACACGCAGAATGGGGGAAAAGGCTGCTGATTTCAGCAGAAACTGGTGAGAGTAATTAAATAGATAAACCATGAAAAGCATATCAAAATTTTTTGTGTGTGATGAAGCCAGAGAATCTTTAAATCGTACAATTGACTATAATCTAAAAGACCAGTCTAGACTTTAAAGCTGTTTATTTTTTCTAGGTCCAATAATAGTATAAGTCAAAGGAAAAAAAGGTTCGACTATGTCTGGGCCAATGGGACCACTAGGTTATTGGCCACCTTTAGGGGCTGGCTTCTTGAAACAGCATAAGCTATGGCCACCAAAAATATGTGTTGAGTTTGATGAATTTAGTAAAACATTTCTTGATATTAATGGATAATTTGAGTGAAGTTATGGAATGTGATGGTCCTGCCAAGCTAATGCACAGTAATTCTGGTCTTAGGAAGAAAACCAATGGCAAGCAGTTATGCATAATAGCATCCAGTTAAAATTACTTCAAAATACTAAAATCTACTTAATAACCACTTTAAATGATTTAACGTGCTTTAAATATTGTAACTTTGTAAAGCCTCATAAAATCACCACAAAGATGCTATTGGTATCTCAATTTACAGATAATTTCACTGGAATCAGAGAGTGTGAATGGCAAAAGTCACACAGCAACTAAATGGCAGAGCTAGAATCAAATTCATTCAATTTAATGGTAGTATCCAGGCTTTTATACCATCACACTGTGAGTTGGGTTGAAAATAGTTATCTAAATATGTAAGGAAAGTGAAGAGGTAAGTATTCTATTTCTTCTGTGTAGAGCAAGATCTCGCAATATAGAAGAAGCAAACCTACCTATAGAGCTACTCAGTTTATATATGCTCACAAAGGAGAAAAAAGGGTTAAAGCCGTCTCTTTTTTATGATCCATGGATCATAGAAACTTTTACTCATTTACTTCTTCATCTCCAAAACATCCCATTACACAGTCATTCCTTGCTTCACCTTATCAGTGAAGTTTTCACCAACTCCTAGGTCAGATGCTTTTAGTTTTGGAGAAGCAATTTTCCAGCTATCAAAGTGCCTGAGAGCTTTCAGAATTTCTTTTTTGATAATACCTTCAGCATTTTCTAAGCTATTAAAACAAAAAGTTACAAAGCTGACATTTCCTATCCAATCTTTGTTAAAGTCAAGCATAATCTTTATAATTCCTTTCATAGATATAAAGCCCAGTGTTGATATTTACATATTTAAGTTCTTTAACATCTATTTCCACATTCATCAGTAACAACTGCTCCCTGAATTTTCACCTTCAACACAAAGAACATCTTTCTTCTGCAGAAAACTGATCTCAAACTCTGACCTCCCAAATTTGAAGGCCATTTCTCCCAGTTATCTCTTGCAGGTATACCCTATTAGCAGTTGGTACCTTACTGGAAATGGGACAGTCTTTTCAATAAATAGTGCTGGGAATACCAAAGATCCATGTGCAAAAGAGTAAAATTTGACCCTTGTCTTGCCCCATTTGCAAAAATCAATTCAAAATTAATTACAAACTTAAACGTAGGCTCTGAAAATGTAAAGCTACTAAAAGAAAACATAGGTAAAACAGATATAAGACATTGGTCTAGGCAATGATATTTTTAGGCTTGACCCCAAAAGCACAGGCAAAAAAATTAAACAAATTGAACTACATCAAAACAAAAGCAGCTGCACAACAAAGGAAACAACAATGTAAAGAGCAAACCTATGACTTGGGAGAAAATATTTGCAACCCATACATCTAATAATGAGGGTAATATCAAAAATATGTAAGAAACTCAAATAATTCTATCTGTATGAAGAAAACAAATGATTTGATTAGAAAATGGTCAGAAAAATGAATAGGCATTTTCAAAACATGACTTTCAAATGGCCAACAGCTATATAAAAAAAAGTTCAACATCAACAATCATCAAGGAAATAAAAAATAAAATGACAATAAGCTATCACTTCTCACCTGTTAGAGTGACTATTATCAAAAAATAAAAATAAGAGTGGGCAAGAATGTGGAGAAAAGAGAACACTTGGACACTGTTGGTGGGAATGTAACTTACCACAGCAATTATAAAAAATTGTATGAATTTTCCTCCAAACACTACAAAATTAAATGGTTAATATTCTAGCAATTCTATTAATATTCTAGCAATTCTACTTCTGGGTATTTACCCCCCCAAATTTAAAACCAGTCTGTAGAGGAGATGTCTGCCCTCCCATTTTTGTTATAGCACTATTGACAATAGCCAACTTTTAGAATCAACCACCATCAACACATGGATGGATAAAGAAAAGGTTGCATATAAACACAATGTAATACTATTCGACCTTATAAAAGAAAAAAACTTTGTCATCTGTGAAAGCATGAATGTAATTGAAGTATATTATGCTAAGTAAAATAAGACAGGCACAGAAAGACAAACACTACATATTCTTGCTTCTTTGTGGAATCTAAACAATGGAACACAAAGATGCAAAGAGTAGAATGGTGGTTATCAGAGATTGTGAAGGTGGGGAAATTGGGAAGATGACAGAAGGTTGAAAGCCCCAATTACCTAGGAGGAATGTTTACCTCCTTTGAGTTATATTGCACAGCATGGTAAATGTAGTAAATAATAATGTATGTTACATTTCAAAATTACTATGAGAGTACATTTCAAATGTTCCCATCTTAAAAAATAATATATATTTGAGGTGATGGATATGTTAATTAGCTTTATTTAATTATTCCACATTGTATTCATAAATCATCACACTTTGTGCTCCATAAATATATATTTATGTAGTTTGTCAATTTACAATTAAAAATAAAAATAAATTCCCAGAAAGGTCATTTTGATCAGATTGAGAGTGTTACCAGTGGTTGCAGTTATCCCAACAGGCATTCTTTCCATTTAGTGTTACAAAGCCAATACACAAAACCAAAAGTAAGTGTTAAACAGTGCAGGCTTTATTCAATGACCACGAAATTGGAGAAGTGGGAGAGTATCTTGAAAATCAGCTCAGCTCCTGAGAACCTGAAAGTTATAGATATAGGATATTTTTAATGAAGGAATTGGGCATTAAGAGCAGGGGGAGGAATAGGCATGCTTTTGTTGGGAGTGGAGAGAGATTTTCCTGGAATCAAGGAACTGCCTCTTTTCCATTCTTTCTTGATCTCTTCAGGTCATTGTCACGGTAATTGTTAATTGTCATGGTACCAACAGGAGCGTCATTCAGCATGGAAATTGGATTATAATGAAGCTAGAGGTAGAGTACACTGCCATCAGGGCTTTTGCCAACCTTAGCTGGTTTAGTCCTATGAAGGATGTGTGACCACAGACATCCAGTTTCTTAAAAACAAGCAGAATTAAAGCGTAGTAGTAATTTAGCTATGTCACATAAGCATTGTATTGGGCAACAAAAGCTGGGTAGGAGTCCAGCTAAGTCATGTAGGCACTTTAATGGGTAATAGGAGCATAGCCTGTTCATTAAAAATATGATGATTGGTGTCAAACTGCCTTAGGTTCACCAATTTCTAATTGTTATCTTTGTAAAGTTCAATTTCTCTGTTCCTGAGTTTCCATATATAAAAAATGAAGGTAATAACACTTATCTCATTGAATTGTATTAAAAATCAAATGAGGTTTTCTAAAATCAACACTGTAAAACCTGTCTGACACAAATGTTTTTAATAAATGTTTGCTATTATTATTACTATTTAAAATTGTACAAATATTGAGATTTATGAGATAAATTTTATAATTTCAAAGTATTAAATAAAAGTGAGCATGCTTCATTGAAAAGTTAATCTACATAATTAATCTGCTTACTCGCATTTCACCTTAATTTGTTGATGCTTTTACATGTCTCTATAATGTGTTGTCTCAGAGTAAATGTTTTTTGTTTATTAATGATAAATTAGTTTGCAAATGATTAAAGTGACTGTTAAAGACAAGGTTTTCATCTTAAATTTTAAAGAGATTATTTCAAACAAAGTGGGCATAAGATAGAATTTTAAATAATTTAAAATATAGTTCAAATAAAATTAACCATGGAAAGTGTGATAAGATCATTTAATAGCTGTTAATCTAAATAAATATGCTTTTAATCATTAGGTGGCATTTAATTTAACCTGCAATAACTCTCTTATTAAAATTAAATTAAATCATTATATGAGACATTATTTAAATTGTACGTGAATGTTATTTTTTAACTACTTTGCAGTTATCTCAAGTAGTTCAGATTTGCTGAAGTTTAAAAAATTTTTATGTGTACTTTTCTAATATCCTTGCTGCAAATTCTGTACTCTTACTTCACAAGTTTAAATGCTCTGTAATTTAGGCGCAGTCATCTACAAGTGGAAAACAATGCTAAATTAATTTTTAAAAATACAAAGAAAACAGTTATAGAAATTATCTGGTTAATAACCTTACTGTTTCCAAAATATGTGTCATATGCTTTGATAAGTAGATTTAGATAGATAGACAAATAGATACTATTTTAGCTATAATCCAATACTATTTTAGTTTGTTCCATAAATTGTTAAGAAGCTTCAGTTTTACCTTTTGTTTTACATGCTCCAGATCTGCAACCAACAACTTCTCTGATGAGCTCTACTTCAATTTGTCAGGGAATGATATATTTATTAATCAAGATCTAGTTGCTGGAAGTATTCATTGCTACTGGAAGGTTGCTACTTCTAGGCTCCCTTAGGGGACAAGAATAGGTGATATATGTATACATACTAGCCCAGGCATACATATACTTTTTTAAGAGTCTATTTGTATGTGAATCTAAGAAAACACACATGAGTTTATACTAATACTTGAGACTTCAAACCAAAATGACAGTGTTTATTCTAGTATTTCCTCTTTGTCTTGTTTTGTTTTTGTTTTCTTCAACTTCTTTCTCATTCAGTGAAAAACTATATTATGTGCTTTTTAATACCAAGAATTATTTTTGGCATATTTAATTGTTTAAACCATGTTAACAAAAATTACCTGGATGTAATTCTGCAACAGTTACTTATCACATTCTTTAAGATTATTACTTTGTGACATTTGATTTCTTTTGTTTATCTCAGTCTATTTGAGTATATCTGAATAGCTGTTTTTGTGTGTGTGTGTGTGTGTTATTGTTTTTGCTCTTAAGTGTTGTGGGGTACATTTCATAAGCCATTGCTTGTAAATAAATTGGCTAAATAGAGCCAGGCACAGTGGCTTACACCTGTAATCCCAGCACTTTCTGGGGGTTGAGGCAAGTGGATCACTTGAGCCCAAGAGTTCAAGACCAGCTTGGGCAACATCATAAAACCCCATGGTATGGTTTGGCTGTGTCCCCACCCAAATCTCATCTTGAATTCACACAGATTGTGAGAGTGACTCAGTAGGAAGTAATTGAATGATTGGGGCAGGTCTTTCCAGTGCTGTTCTTGTGAGTGAATAAATCTCATGGGATCTGATAGTTTTAAAAAGGGGAGGTTCCCTGCACAAGTGCTCTTGTCTGCCACCATGTGAGATGTGTGTTTCACCTTCTGCCATGATTGTGAGGCCTCCCCAGCTAGGTGGAACTGTAAGTCCAATAAGCCTCTTTATTTTGTAAATTGCCAAGTTTCAGGAATGTCATCAGAAGCATGAAAATGGACTAATAGAGTAAATTGGTACCAGTAGAGTGGTGTGTGCTGAAAAGATACCTGAAAATATGGAAGTGACTCTGGAACTGGGTAAGAGGAATAGTTTGGAGAGCTCAGAAAAAGAAATAAAAATGTGGGAAATTTTGGAACTCTCTAGAGACTTGTTGAATGGTTTTGGCAAAAATGATGATAATGATATGGACAATGAAATCCAGGGTGAAGTGGTCTCAGATGGAGATAAGGGACTTGTTGGGAACTGGAGCATGGGTGACCATTGTTATATTTTAGCAAAGATACTGGCATTTTGCCCCCACCCTAGAGATTTGTGAAACTTTGAACTTGAGAGAGATGATTTAGGGTATCTGGCAGAAAAAATTTATAAGCAGCAAAGCATTCAAGAGATGACTCCCCTTTAAAGCTTTATGCTCTATCTCCCCTTTAAAACTGAATGTTAGAGGCATTCAGTTTTAAAGGGGAGATAGAGCACAAAAGTTTAGAAAATTTGCAGCCTGACAATGCGATAGGAAAGAAAATCCCATTTTCACAGGAAAAATTCAAACTGGCTGCACAAATTTGCATAAGTAACAAGAGCCAAATGTTAATCATGAAAACAATGAGGAAAATGTATCCAGGGCATGTCAGAGGTCTTCATGGCAGTCTCTCCCATAACATGCCCAGAGGTGTAGGAGGAAAAAATGATTTTGTGGGCCAGGCCCAGGTTCCCCATGCTGTGTGCACCTAGGGACTTGGTGCCCTGTATCCCAGCCACTCCAGCCATAGCTGAAAGGGGCCAACATAGAGCTTAGGCTGTGGCTTCTGAGGGTGCAAGCCTCAAGCCTTGGCAGCTTCCACATAGTGTTGAGCCTGCCAGTGCCCAGAAGTCAAGAATTAGGGTTTGGAAACCTTTACTTAGATTTCAGAAGATGTATGAAAATTCCTGGATGTCCAGGTGGAAGTTTGCTAGAAGGGTGGGGTCCTCATGGAGAACTTCTGCTAGGGCAGTGATGAAGGGAAATGTGGGGTCAGAGCCCCAACTAAGAGTCCCTACTGGGGCACCACCTAGTGAAGCTATGAAAAGAAGGCCACTGTCTTCCAGACACCAGAATTGTAGACCTACCAGCAGCTTGCACCATATGTCTTGAAAAGATGCAGACACTCAACACCAGCCCATGAAAGCAACTGGGAGGGAGGCCGTACCCTGCAAAGCCACAGGGGTAGAGTTGCCCAAGATCATGGGAACCCAACACTTGCATCAGCATGACCTGGATGTGAGACATGGAGTCAAAGGGGATCATTTTGGAGTTTTAAGACTTGACTGCCTTGCTGGATTTTTTACTTGCATGGAGCCTGTAGCCCCTTTATTTCTTGTAATGGCTATATTTACCCAATGCCTATATCCCAATTGTATCTAGAAAGTAACTAACTTGCTTTTGATTTTAATAGGCAGAAGTGACTTGCCTTGTCTCAGATGAGACTTTAGACTGTAGGCTTTTGAGTTAATGTTGAAATAAGTTAAGAGTTTGGGGATACTGTTGGAAAGGCATGATTGGTTTTGAAAAGTAAGGACATGAGATTTGGGAGGGGCCCTCAGGTGGAATGATTGGTTTGACTGTGTCTCCATCCAAATCTTATCTTGAATTTCCATGTATTTTAGGAGGGACCTGGTAGGAGGTAATTGAATCACAGGGGCAGGTCTTTCCCATGCTGTTCTCATGATAGTGAATAAGTCTCACAAGATCTGATGGTTTTAAAAAGGGGAGTTTCCCTGCACGAGCTCTCTTCTCTTTTCTGCCACCATGTGGGATATGTCCTTCACCTTCTGCCATGATTGTGAGGCCTCCCCAGCCACATGTAACATAAGTCCAATAAACCTCTTTTTTTTGTAAATTGCCCAGTCTTGGGTACATCTTTACCAGCATCATGAAAACAGACAAATACATCCCATTTCTGCAAAAAAAGTAGCCAAGTGTGGTGGCATGTACCTATAGTCCCAGCTACCCAGGAGGCTGAGGTGGGAGAATCACCTGAACACAGGAGGTGAAAAGCAATAAAAGGCTAAATAAACATTTAAGGACTAATATGTTTCCCACAAAATTAGGTATAGACAGTGATACAATATCACTGTATTCCCAGACCTTAATATAATGAAAACCAAAAGCCTATATGCTAGTTAACATAAAATTTAATTCATTAATAAATCAAAATTTCCTTCTGATAATTGTAGGATTTATTTTTTAATCTTCAAAATCATCAGTATTTATGTTATACTTTTTCATTACTTTTTTCTGGATAATTAACCCTTTTAGTCTAAGTTTTCAAATTTATCTTCTCAAAAAACTACATAATTTCTATATTTTTTTTGTCTTATAGCAGCATTTTTTTTGTATAATGTTTGGTATGTTTCGTCTTTTGGAATTCTTATAATATTATTCTAAAGTGCTTTTCTTTATATTTTTGCCTAATCTAGTTCTAACATTAGAATAATAGATTATTACTACTTTGAGTAGAAATTAATATTGAAGTCCAGAGTCTTGGGGTTTCATGTTTTTGGGAAAGAAAAATCAATATATATGACATAAGATAAAGGGAATCAGTCATCATTTTACACCTACTAGATGCAGATATTGTATAGCTGAATCTCATGACAAAGAAATTATGATCTCTTGAATAATTTTAAAATGATTTTTAAACCTACAATTTTATAATATGTGAAAGTATTGCTATTAGTGAAAACACATATACTCTGATTCATTAGTAGGATTTGTTTCTTTTGAAATCAATTTCTTTTCAAATGCCTGTTTTGCCCAAATTCATTCAGAGAAAGATTACATTCTTTTCATGTGTTAATTATTAAGAAAAGATTTTTTAAATCCCTCTTTCACTATAAGGGTAATTCCTACAGCTATTTCTAACTCATTCAATAAGGAAAAGAAACTCTTATTTTAATGTATTAAATCCGAATATATTCATAGTGTAATATTGCATTAATGGCAAGGGTTACTGTATCTGAAAGGCAAGAATCCAGCAATCCTCTCTCTCCTTTGAACTTTTTGACTCAGATATAGGCAAGTGCTGGCCTGTTGGGTCAGGCAGTCACCATTCTTGTTTTACAATTCATATGTCTAGAAAAGTTGGGAATTTTAGGACCACTAAGAGTGTCTAACCATTCCTTTCTTCGCTTTGTCTGAATGTGTGGTTTCAGTGTTTGATTAAGGGTGATAAGTAGAAGTCCTGATGCTTAAGAGACTAAGCTCTTTCCTCAATTTAAATTTACCAAAAAGTCATGAATTACAAAATATTAGACACTGGCTTAGATATGAATAAAATTCTATGTAATTTTCACCTTTTCTCTTCTGTGTATGTATTCTTAGAGAACAGCATGGTGAATTAGGATTTATACATAATACTCATATGAATCTTACCAGTGATCTTCTATCAATAAATTTGGTACAAGAATGTATATACATGTGGGACTTCCACCAAGTTTTCCTAATAAGAACAGCTCCGGAGTGCAGTTCCCAGTGAGAGTGATGCAGAAGGTGCATGATCTCTGCATTTCCAACCGAGGTACCTCACCAGGTTCATCTCAATGGAACTGGATGGACAGTGGGTGTAGCCCAAGGAGGGCAAACAGAGGCAGGGTGGGGTGCTGCCTTACGAAGTGCTGTAGGCCAAAGGCCCGCCCTCCTACCCAACGGAGGGCATCAGGGATGTTTCCGGCCACTCCAGAGCTCCAGTTTGGATGCTGTACTTCTCCCACTGTCTTTGCAGCCCACAGAATCGCCTGCTGACAGGTGCCATGTGTTTTCAGGGCAAATCTTGGGAGCTGATTCAGTTGGCGCTGTGAGTTTCCAGCACAACTCTGAGCAGCCATTTTGACTGGTGCCTGGAGCGCCTGTGAGACAGAGTTCCCATGCCCCTGAGAGAGGGGGCTGAAGGTGGGGAGCCAGGTGATCTGGCTCCATGGTTCCCAGCCCCATGGAGACCAGCAAACTGAATCCCACTGGCTTCGGATTTTCACAGTCAGCACAGCAGTTTGAGGTCGACCCTGGATGGTCGAGCTCCATGGGGTGAGGGGTGTCCACCATTACCGAGGCAGCTCTAACCTTACCTGTGTAAGCAAAAGGACAAAGAAGTTTACACAGCAGCTGCAGGGGAGCCTGTGGCAACTCAACACCTCTGCAGGCAGACTGTGACTAGATTCCCTCCTTGCTGGGAAGGGCATCTCTGAAAAAAGGCAGCGGCCGTCAGGGACTTATAAATAAAGCCATACTTTCCTGGGACAGAGCACCTGGGAAAAGGAGCTGAGTTCCGCTGCAGCAGACTTAAATATCCCTGTCCAGCAGCTCTGAAGGGAGCAATGGAGCCCCCAGTACAGCACTTGAGCTCTGACAAGGGACAGACTGCCTCCTCAAGTGGATCCCTGACCCCTGTATATCCAAAGAATCACCTCATTCAGGAGAGATCTGACTGATATCTGGTGGGTACCCTTCTGGGACGAAGCTACCAGAGGAAGGAACAGGCAGCAATCCTTGCTGTTCTGCAATCCCCACAGGTGATTCCCAGGCAAGCAGGTTCTGGAATGGACCTCCAGCAGTCCTGCAGCAGAGGGGCCCGACTGTTAGAAGGAAAACTAAAAAAACAGAAAGAAATGGCCTCAAATCAACAAAAAGAATGTCCACTCGGAGATCCCATCTGAAAGTAAACAACTTCAAAGACCAAATGTAGATAAATCCATGAAGATGGGAAGAAACCAGCGCAAAAATGATGAAAACACCAAAAACCAGAACGCCTCTTCTCCTCCAAGGGATCACAACTCCTCACCAGCAAGGGAACAAAACTGGATGGAGAATGAGTTTGATGAATTGACAGAAGCAGGCTTCATAAAGTGGGAAATCACAAACTTCTCTGAGCTAAAGGAACATGTTCTAACCTGATACAAAGAAACTAAGAACTTTGAAAAAAGGTTAGACAAAATGCTAACTAGGATAACCAGCTTAGAGAAGAACATAAACGACTTGATGGAGCTGAATAACACAGCACGAGAGCTTTGCAAAGCATACACAACCTTCAATAGCTGAATCGATCAAGCAGAAAAAAAAGGATATCAGAGACTGAAGATCAACTCAATGAAATAAAATGAGAAGGCAAGATTGAGAAAAAAGAGTGAAAGAAATGAACAAAGCTTCCAAGATATATGGGATTCTGTGAAAAGACCTAATCTACATTTGATCGGTGTACCTGAACATGGTGAGGAGAATGAATCCAAGCTGGAAAATATTCTTCAGGACATTGTCCAGGAGAACTTCCCCAACCTTGCAAGGCAGGCCAACATTCAAATCCGGGAAATACAGAGAATGCCACAAAGATATTCCTCAAGAAGAGCAACCCCAAGGCACATAATCCTGATTCACCAGGGTTGAAGTGAAGGAAGAAATGCTAAGGGCAGCCAGAGAAAAGTCGGGTTACCCACAAAGGGAAGCCCATCGGACTGACAGTGGATCTCTCAGTAGAAACCCTACAAACCAGAAGAGAGTTGGGGCCAATATTCAACATCCTTAAAGAAAAAAACTTTCAACCCAGAATTTCATATCCAGTCAAACTAAGCTTCATAGTTGAGAAATAAAATCCTTTGTGGACAAGCAATTGCTGAGAGATTTCGTCACCACCAGTCCTGCCTTACAAGAGCTCCTGAAAGAAGCAATAAATGTGGAAAGGAACAACCAGTACCAGCCACTGAAAAAGCATACCAAATAGTAAAGACCATTGACTCAATGAAGAAACTATGTCAGCTGATGAGCAAAACAACCAGCTAGTATCAAAATGGCAGGATCAAATTCACACATAACAATATTAACCTTAAATGTAAATTGGCTAAATGCCCCAATCAAAAGACACAGACTGGCAAATTGGATAAAAAGTCAAGAACCATCAGTGTGCTTTATTCAGGAGACCTATCTCACCTGCAAAGACACACATAGACTCAAAATAAAGGGATGGAGGGAGATTTACCAAGCAAATGGAGAGAGAAAAAAAGCAGGATTTGCAATCCTAGTCTCTTTAAACCAACAAAGATCGAAAGAGAAAAAGAAGGGCATTATATAATGGTAAAGGGATCGATGTAACAAGAAGAGCTAACTATCCTACATATATATGCACCCAATACAGGAGCACCCACATACATAAAGCAAATTCTCAATGACCTAAAAAGAGACTTAGACTCCCTCACATTGATAGTGGGAGACTTTAACACTCCACTGTCAATGTTAGATCAATGAGACAGAAAATTAACAAGGATATCAAGGACTTCAACTCAGATCTGTACCAAGCAGACCTAATAGACATCTACACAACTCTCCACCCCAGATCCACAGAATATACATTCTTCTCAGCACCGCATAGACTCACTCTAATATTGACCACATAATTCAAAGTAAATCACTTCTCAGCAAAGGCAAAAGAATGGAAATTATAACAAACGGTCTCTCAGACCCCAGTGCAATCAAATTAGAACTCAGGACTAAGAAACTCACAAAAAAACCACACAACTACGTGGAAAATGAACAACCTGCTGCCAAATGACTACTGGACAAATAATGAAGGCATACATAAAGATGGTCTTCAAAACCAATCGGAATGAAGACACAACATACCAGAATCTCTGGGATACGTTTAAAGCAGTGTCTAGAGGGAAATTTGTAGCATTCAGTGCCCACATGAGAAGTGAGGAAAGTTCAAAAATTGACACCCTATCGTCAAAATTAAAAGAACTAGAGGAGCAAGATCAAGCAAATTCAAAAGCTAGCAGAAGACAAGAAATAACTAAGATCGGAGCAGAACTGAAGGAGATAGAGACACACACACACACAAAAAACTTCAAAAAATGAATAAATCCACGAGCTGGTTTTTTGAAAAGATCAACAAAATAGGCTGCTAGCCAGATAAATAAAAAAGAAAAAAGAGAAGAATTGAGTAGATGCAATAAAAAAAAGGTAAAGAGGATATCACCGTGACTTCCAGAGAAATGCAGACTACCATCAGAGATTACTACAAACAACTTTGTGGACATAAACCAGTAAATCTAGAAGAAATGAACAAATTCTTGGACACTTAGACCCTCCCTAGGCTAAACCAGGAAAAAGTTGAATCCCTCAGTAGACTAATAACAAGGTCTGAAGTTGAGGCAGCAATTAATAGCCTACCAACCAGAAAAAGTCCAGGTCCAGATGGATTCACAGCCGAAATCTACCAGACATAAAAAGAAGAGCTGGTGCCGTTCCTTCTGAAACTATTCCAAAGCATACAAAAAGAGAGAATATTCCCTAACTCATTTTATAAGACCAACATTAACCTGATGGCAAAACCTGGTAGAGACACAACTAAAAAAGGAAATTTCAGGTCAATATCCATGATGAACATCAGTGCAAAAATCTTCAATAAAAAACTGGCAAACTGAATGCAACAGCACATCAAAAAGATTATCCATTGTGATCAAGTAGGCTTTATCCCAGGGATGCAAGGCTGGTTCAACGTACACAAATCTATAAACGTAATCCATCACATAAACAGAACTAAAAACAAAAACCACATGATTATCTCAATAGATGCAGAGAGGGACTTTGACAAAATTCAACAGCCCTTTATGCTAAAAACCCTCAATAAAGTAGGTATTGATGGAATGTATCTCAAAATAAAGCTATCTACAACAATCCCACAGCCAATATTATACGGAATGGGTAAAACCTGGAAGCATTCCCTTTGAAAACTCTCACTAGAAAAGGGTGCCCTCTCTCACCATTCCTATTCAACATAGTATTGGAAGTTCTAGCCAGAGCAATCAGGCAAGAAAAAGAAAAGGTATTCAGTTAGGAAGAGAGGAAGTCAAATTGTCTCTATTTGTGGACAACATGATTGTATATTTAGAAGACCCCATTGTCTCAGCCCAAAATCTCCTTAAAATGATAAGCGATTTCAGCAAAGTCTCAGGATACAAAATCAATGTGCAGAAGCCACAAGCATTCCTATACACCAATAACAGACAAACAGAGAGCCAAATCATGAGTGAACTCCCATTTACAATTGCTATAAAGAGAATAAAATACCTAGGAATACAACTAACAAAGGATGTAAAGGATATCTTCAAGGAGAACTACAAACCACTGATCAAGGAAATAAGAGAGGACACAAACAGATGAAAAAACATTCCATGCTTATGGTTAGGATGAATCAATATCGTGAAAAAGGCCATACTACCCAAAGTAATTGATAGATTCAATGCTATCCCCATCAAGCTACCATTGACCTTCTTTACAGAATAGGAAAAGGACACCTTAAATTTCGTATGGAACCAAGAAAGAGACCAAATAGCCAAAACAATCCTAAGCAAAAAGAATAAACCTGGACGCTTCATGCTACCTCAGTTCAAACTGTACCATGAGGATTCAGTAATCAAAACAATATGATACTGGTTCCAAAACAGAGATACATACCAATGGAACAGAACAGAGTCCTCAGAAGTAATGTAACACACCTACAACCATCTGATCTTTGACAAACCTGACAAAAGCAAGCAATGGGGAAAGGATTCCCTGTTTAATAAATGGTGTTGGGAAAACTGGCTAACCATGTGCAGAAAGCTAAAACTGGAACCATTCCTTACACATTACACAAAAATTAACTCCAGATGGATTAAAGATTTAAACATAAGACCTAACACCATAAAAACCCTAGAAGAAAACATAGGCAATAACATTCAGGACATAGGCGTGGGCAAGGACTTCATGACTAAAATACCAAAAGCAATGGCAACAAAAGCCAAAATAGACAGATAGGATCTATTTAAATTTAAGAGCTTCTGCACAGCAAAAGACAATCATTAGAGTGAACCGGCAACCAACAGAATGGGAACAAATTTTTGCAAACTACCCATCCAACAAAGGGCTAATATCAGGAATCTACAGAGAACTTAAACAAGTTTACAAGAAAAAACAACCCCATCAAAAAGTGGGCAAAGGATGTGAACAGGCACTTTTCAAAAGAAGACATTTATGCTGCCAACAAACAAATGAAAAAATGCTCATCATCACTGGTCATTAGAGAAATGCAAATGAAAATCACATTGAGACACCATGTCACACCAGTTAGAATGGCAATCATTAAAAAATCTGGAGACAACAGATGCTGGAGAGGATATGAAGAAATAGGAACACTTTTACACTGTTGGTGGGAGTGTAAATTAATACAACCATTGTGGAAGACAGTGTGGCAATTCCTTGAGGATATAGAAATAGAAATACCATTTGACCCAACAATTCCATTACTGGGTATGTGCCCAAAGGATTATAAATTGTTTTACTATAAAGACACATGCACACGTATGTTCATTGCAGCACTGTTTACAATAGCAAAGACTTGGGACCAACCCAAATGCCCATCAGTGATAGACTGGATCAAGAAAATGTGGCACATATACACCATGGAATACTATGCAGCCATAAAAAATGATGAGTTCGTGTCCTTTGCAGGGACATGGATTAATCTGGAAACCATCATTCTCAGCAAACTGACACAAGAACAGAAAACCAAACACCACATGTTCTCACTCATAAGTGGATGTTGAACAATAATAACACAAGGTCACAGGGAGGGGAACATCACACACCGGGTCTGTTGGGGGCTGTGGGGCTATGGGAGTGATAGCAGGGATTGGGGAGGTTGGGAGGGATAACATTAGGAGAAATACCTAATGTAGTTGACAGGGGGATGGAGGCAGCAAACCACCAAGGCATGTGCATACTTATGTAATAATCCTGCATGTTCTGCACATGTACCCTGAAGTTAAAGTAAAATAATAATAAAAAAGAATGTATATACATGTGAATATAAAAGAGACA
>CAUYLG010006442.1:0-68366 GCA_963573385.1 Cacajao melanocephalus | reverse complement strand
CTTCCACAATGGTTGAACTAATTTACACTCCCACCAACAGTGTAAAAGTGTTCCTATTTCTCCACATCCTCTCCAGCATCTGTTGTCTCCAGATTTTTTAATGATCGCCATTCTAACTGCTGTAGGATGGTATCTCAATGTGGTTTTGATGTACATTTCTCTGATGACCAGTGATGATGAACATTTTTTCATATGTTTTATGGTCACATAAATGTCTTCTTTTGAAAAGTGTCTGTTCATATCTTTTGCCCACTTTTTGATGAGTTGTTTTTTTCTTGTGTATTTGTTTTAGTTCTTTGTGGACTCTGGATATTAGCCCTTTGTCAGATAGGTAGCTTGTAAAAAATTTTTCCCATTCTGTTGGTTGGTGATTCACTCCAATGATTATTTCTTTTACTTTGCAGAAGCTCTTAATTAGATCTCATTTGTCTATTTTTGCTTTTGTTGCCATTGCTTTGGTGTGTTAGTCATGAAGTCCTTGCCTATACCTCTGTCCTGAATGGTTTTGACTAGATTTTCTTCTAAAGTTTTTATGGTGTTAGGTCTTATGTTTAAATCTTTAATCCACCTGGAGTTAATTTTTATATAAAGTGTAAGGAATGGGTCCAGTTTCAGTTTTCTGCACATGGCTAGCCAGTTTTCCCAACACCATTTATTAAACAGGGAATCCTTTCCCCATTGCTTGTTTTTGTCCAGTTTGTCAAAGATCAGATGGTTGCAGATGTGTGGCATTACTTCCAAGGCCTCTGTTCTGTTCCATTGGTCTATATCTCTGTTTTGGTACCAGTACCATGATGTTTTGATTACTGTAACCTTGTCATATAGTTTGAAGTCAGGTAGCATGATGCCTCCAGCTTTGTTCTTTTTTCTTAGGATTGACTTGGCTATGCAGGCTCTTTTTTGATTCCACATGAAGTTTAAGGTGGTTTTTTTCCAGTTCTGTGAAGAAGGTCAATGGTAGTTTGATGAGGATAGCATTGATCTATAAATTACTTTGGGCAGCATGGCCATTTTCATGTATTGATTATTCCTAACCATGAGCATGGAATGCTTTTCCATTTGTTTGTTTTCTCCCTTATTTCCTTGAGCAGTGGTTTGCAGTTCTTCTTGAAGAGGTCCTTCACATCTCTTGTTAGTTGTATTCCTAAGTATTTTATTCTCTTTGTAGCAATTGTGAATGGGATTTCGCTCATGATTTGGCTCTCTGTTTGTCTGTTATTGGTAAACAGGAATGCTTGTGATTTTTTGCACATTGATTTTGTATCCTGAGACTTTGCTGAAGTTGCTTATCATCTTAAGGAGATTTTGGGCTGAGACAATGGGGTCTTCTAAATATGCAATCATGTCATCTGTAAATAGAGACAATTTGACTTCTTCTTTTCCTAACTGAATACCCTTTATTTCTTTTTCTTGCCTGATTGCTCTGGCTAGAACTTCCAATACTATGTTGAATAGGAATGGTGAGAGAGGGCACCCTTGTCTAGTGCCAGTTTTCAAAGGGAATGCTTTCAGGTTTTGCCCATTCAGTATGATATTAGCTGTGGGTTTGTCATAAATAGCTTTTATTATTTTGAGATACATTCAATCGCTACCTAGTTTATTAAGAGTTTTTAGCATAAAGGGCCGTTGAATTGTGTCGAAGGCTTTCTCTGTGTCTACTGAGATAGTCATGTGGTTTTTGTCTTTGGTTCTGTTTATGTGATGGATTACGTTTATAGATTTGCGTATGTTGAACCAGCCTTGCATCCCCAGGATAAAGTCTACTTGATTATGATGGATAAGTTTTTGATGTGCTGTTGCATTTTATTTGCCAGTATTTTATTGAAGATATTTGCATCTATGTTCATCATGGATATTGGCCTGAAATTTTCTTTTTTAGTTGTATCTCTGCCAGGTTGTGTTATCAGGATGATGTTGGTCTCATAAAATGAGTTAGAGAGGATTCATACAAAATTACTTAGAAGTCATGATCCCTTCCTTCTTTTGATCCCAACAAGAAGGTGCAGCCAAAGCCACATGACAGCTCAGGAAAGTTCCTAGGTCCAATGCAGGACAAGGAGCTCTGCTAGTGTACACATAACTCACAGTATGAAGAAGGTTAAAGTTGGTAACTAGGGTCTTAGATCAGAAAGCCTGGATCAAAGAATTTTAGTTGCAGGTACGACATGGAATTGGTCAAGTCAGTAGGAATCAAATTAGGTTGCACCAAAATCTAACTAGCACCAGGATAGCTCCCCCATAGGTACCAAGAATTGATCATAGAGGATAACTGCAGCTTTTTAGTTCCCAGCATCTCTGGTCTCTTCTGCCCACCACTAACTTCAAATTAGTGGTTATAAACAAGAATGTTACTGCCCCTTAGGGGGCATCTGGAAAATTTGGTGGAGTGGGGAAATACTGGATTTAGTGAAAAGGCAGGAATGCCAATCATTCTATATCATGTTGTACCATGAAAAATTGTCTGACATTCCACACAGCGTGAAAGTATCCCATGAGACATTCTTGTAGGGAAGAACCTGTTTGTCATGAACCAAGCCTATAACCTAAATTCATTTTACATATAAGCAAAAAATATTTTTGTATAGCGTTAATGGACTGGATTTTCTAGGAATACAAATACTATGTAAATGGAAGGAAGACTGACTTATTTCATAAAGAACTTTACAAAAAGCTATTCACCATTTTTGAAATTATGTAATAAATGTCAATGCCATTCATAGTGTTTGAATTGTCAATAGCACACATCTGATCAGTCTGCCTTTATAGCTCTTATTCATGGTGATTCTAATATATAGGAGGAAGCATCTGATGACTTCATTATATCTTCAAGTGCAGTCATACCCGAATATTTACTGAAATATACACTATTTTGTTATAAATTACTCTCCTCTTATTTCTGCTCCATATTACATTGTATGCTGATTTTAATTGTGTGTGTAAGAAGGTTACATTGTTTATGAATATCATTTCAGTATTGTAAAGTGAGTGTTTCAAAATATTTGTTATAAAAAGGGGAAACTGGGTCTGATATATGTAAGAATACAGCATTAAAGAGACCAGCTCCCATTGTGGTGGCTCTTACTCATCTCCATTTATCCCACTGAGACCATCTATGGCCTTTCTTAGGGTAGAGGAAAGCAGGCTACTCCTCCTCTCCAAGCTTTAAGTGAGTTTCAGGCTATGGGATTCCAAGAGACAGAGTAGCCAAGGAATTTGTCTCTGATGTGATTCCTCCTGAATCTTCTTGCTACCACAGAAGCCTCTTTTCTCTGGCAGCAAAATCTGTGAGAAGGCAAGTGGTATAATATGCTTCCACTGAAGTAACCTTCTAAATCTCTTCCTTTTCTACTATGCTGGATAATAATCTCTCTCCCCCCCCCTTTCTCTCTCTCTGTCTCTGTGAGTCTCTCTCTCTCTCTCTCTCTCTCTCTCTCACACACACACACACACACACACACACACACACACACACATCCCATCTATCGTGACATCCTTCCTTGATTGTCTGTTTAAATTCTTCCAATGGAGGCTCTTCTGGTCCATTTCCTCTGGATTCCTGTGGCTCTTCTTCCTCTGGGATCCTGAAACGCTCTCTACTCTATTCCACAGGCATCTACTCTGGGCCCCAGCACTCTTTATCACTGTTTGCCTTTCCTATCCACAATGGCCACTTGGCTCTTCATCACTTTGGCTTCATAACAGAAAAAGCCCCAGCCATCAACTCTTGAAGGAAAACAGGCTCACAGGGGAGTATCTCATTCTTCACTCCAGAGAACTGATGAGTGATACACATGCCATATTTTCCAAATCAAAAACCTGGACACAAGGTCTGACAAAAATATGGGTATAGAGTCTGACAATAGTACAAAGTATTTGGAATCATGACTGCTCCAGAAATTCGAAGATGAATGACCTTGTTGGGGAGATCTTAGAAACTCTTCAGAGAAAGCCACCATGGACAACATCAGCTGCCTGCTACTTTTCTCTGCCATGAAAACTGAGATGAGAGAAAGGCCAGTCCTTATTCCCCTAAAAATCTGCTGGCCTCTTCTCAGCTTTGCATCACTGTCCTGCCACTCTCTGCCCCTTAAATTTTGGTCATTCCCAAAGTTCCATTTCAGCTTCCCACACCATTCGACTTCTGAGAAATTTTGTTGACTTTGACAGTGTCATTGCCACCTAACTGCTAGTTGATCCAAAATTTCCACCTGCTATCCAGATCTCCTTCACCTCAGTCCAATAAATCCAATTGCCTCTTGGAAGACACAAACCTTTGGAACTACACATATACTTCAATCATATGTCAAAATCATACTCATTATCCTTCCTTTTAGCTTGCTAAATAATATACCTGCTCCTCCGTCTGTGTCGCTGTCTTGGTTCATGGTGTCACTGTGCTTCCCAGCATCCACAGAAAAATACTAAAAGCCATATTACTGATCTCATTGCTCCTGAACACATTCAATCATTACTAAGTCCTAACAATCCATCCTCTGTATTCCCACAACTTCAGTCCAGATTTCCATAATCTTCTTCCTGGAATATTATAATACCATGGACCTCAACTTATTCTTCTTTCCTTCTCATAGCTCCCACCCTCCCCGACATCCTACCAGTATCACCCTACTAAGACACACATTGACAAATCTCACTTTTAGCTCCCCAACAAGCTTTTGATGGTCACCCGTGATGCATAATCTAAATTCTCATTATTTTCTTTCAACCATAAAAAACGAGAGGTATTTGAATCAGGCAGACCTGGGATTGAATTATAGGTTCACAGGTTAATGGCTGTATGACCTTGGGTAAGAGGAAGAATACAGACTCATTATTTTAATTATCCTAATTGCAGAGTCTGTGTATTGTAGAGTTCAACTTCTTATTCTGCTACTCTAGGTGGAAAAAAAAAAATCACTCATGAGATGGGGTTATGTTATCTGGCATTCAAAATGACTCAATTCTCAAGTGACAAGAATCTTTTTCTCAAAAACTGAGCTAACAATGTTTATCCCAGGTTTGTTGTGATAATTAAAATAGAAATCATACTTGCCTGATTCACATTCCAAGGCTCCTCTCCTTCTTTGCCCAACCATGATATTGATGTAGTGAGACCACTTATCAAGGGATAAACTTGGGAAATCAATGACCCCAAAATAACTTAGTCTTAAAGTAAGAACACAGCCATTGTGGGAGACTCAAGGAGCCCAGGTCTTTCTAGGGAAGAAGAATGTGAAAAAAAAAAATCCGATACACAACCTAGAAAAAATGTAGGAAGTAAGAGAAGGTAAACCCATGTAAATCCAAGTCACAAGTTTTATGAAAGAGGCTGCTTTCAAAAAATCTTTAGAAGAAAATAATGATAATAAAATAGAAGAATTTTAGCCACCTTGATACCAAGAATACTTAAAATTTTACTTCCCAAAGCAGAAAATGTTCCAAAGACCATAAGGATAAATGTTCACTGCATTTCTCCTAACTGCCAGAAATAGTGCAAGCACTGTGAGCAATCCAAGGGGAATAAAACACTTACTGCCTTGAAGGACCAAATGGTCTTATAAAGTCATTAACACGCTTAACTAGTGAAGCAAAGCAGAATGGAATACAGTCTCAAACAGGGACCAACCACGTGGTTCTGAAGAATGAGACTGTAAATGGCCTCAAAGCTGCACTGGACAAACAGGCAGCAGTGAGCCAGGTTAGTGTGGAAGCCCTACCACAGATTTTCCACCGTCTCCCCACCAAGCCCACTGCACAGAGACATCTGACAGAATAAAGATGCATAGTGCTGCAGGAGTTTGTCAGAAAACTGTCTTTCCCAGGACCTAAGTTTTGAATTCAGACCAGAACTACCTCACAAACATGAGCTTCCCTTTGCAAAAAAATGTAGACACTAGCCCACGCTTCCCTCCATTCTTATGCCTCCATTCTAACCCCTTCTTTTCTTTCTGAATTGTTTCCAAAATAGAAATATAACAACTCTGATCTCGGCAAAAGATTTTTAACTACTGACTTCGTTAAGCGGGAAAAAAGAGAGGTGTGTAAAACGTAAATACCAGCTCTGACCACCCTGTCTAAAGATTCCCAATTTAGAATGAGCTCCCATTTTCCCAGAGTTGAAGAGAACCCTAGATGATCCTTAGGGGTCAACAGAAGAATTAATTTTTCTGTTGAGAATGAACTCTCTTCATTTATAGCTAATCTGCTTATGAATGAAGAGCAAATGAGGAGACACTCAGGCCCCATGATTCTGTGTGCTTGTGGCTGCTCCAGCTCCAGACCATCTCAAAGAAGCACAGGCACCCTAAGTCGACCTGTTTCATCTACACTGCAGCCAGAGTGAAAAGACGTTAGACACCAGCAATCCCATGCTCCAAGCTATGGGCTAAAGGCATCCTTAGTCAGTCCCTGCAGAGCCTGAGTTTCAATTGAATGCATAGCCTGATTCTGCTGAAATTTAATCAGAAAGAAGGTTCACAAATAGCTGCTCTACACTCCACTAATCACCACTGGACTGCCATCAACTAGAGAGTTCTCCTGGGTGGTCTTAGACCCTTGAACCTCACCGAGCCTCTTTTAAGTCATCTGTTAAACAGAGGCAGTATCTTACTTGCATAAAGGCTGAATCAGATGGGTTCCTAAGTTATCTTCCAGCTCTAACCAACCTATATAGCAACCAGAAAAAGGAAAGGCTGGTGAGTTTGACGAAGGACTGATTTAAGCTAAGTTTTGACTGATATGTTTGTTTACACGGTTCTGAATCTATAACACCTCCAGGAGCCTACAAACCCCTGCAAAGTGACCAGTGAAAGAGGAAACTGTCCGTGACATTGACTTCTCCAGTCATCTGAGCCCAGAGTCAGCCTGCCCCAAGACCTAGCCACCCATTCCAGCATAGTCCTCCTCCTCAGCTCATGCAATCCTTTTCTAGCTTTTCTCAGACATACACACCACCCACTAGCCTTGCTTTGATCATTCCTTCATGTTCTTTCTTTAGCTCTCAGTGAACCCTGGAAGTTGTATTCCCAACTATGGGATTAAGGCTACCTCCAGGTTCTCCCAGCCCCACTTATTCATCTGTGAAACAACTGGCCAAGGGAATGATGCTGTTTGTAGACTATAAAAATAGAACCAAAAAAAAAAAGTGTTGCCAGTTTTAGTCCTTATGCAAAGTAGGAGTGTCATCTTACAAAGTTCAAGTAGTCATGGACCTCAATTTCTTCATCCTTAAAACAAGGAAGAGAGGGTTGAACCAGGTTCATTCAATAGAGATTTCTCATATACTATGCAAAGAACTATACTCAATTCTGCTAAAGGTAACTATCATTAGTGTTGAGACCATGTTCTGCTCATTTCAGTATGTCTCTATAGCACTGAGCTTGGCATATGCTAAGCAGTAGAATAGCTGCCGAATTGTCAATCACCAACTCACAATCTCTGCCTTCAGAGAGCTTATACATTTTTAGGGGGAAAAAAAACATGGACATAAATAATCATCATTAGGAATAGAAAGTCAGCACCGAGAGAGACAAGCAATGCAAGAGAATAAAGCTTGGAGAGATAATTGTTTTCATCTGGAGCACTGGAGAAGGCTTCAGGGAAAAGGTGGTATTTGAGCCACTAGATGAGAAAACTATTAAACTGCAGAGATGAGACCTTCCAATGGTAATCAATCCACCTGGGGTTCCAACTCAGGACCAGAAGCTTTTCTCTTGCACCATCTGGAAAAGGATCTCTATGCTTTTTCTTCCTTTTCTCTAACTGCCTTTCCAATATAACTTACTTTTTGTTCCCCCTCTTCTCTTACTTCTTCAACCACTAAAAACTCCTACCAGAAAGTGGTTTGTTAATGTTCCTCCATGGGCTTCTGGCTAAATACCTAAATTTATGCACTTTACATTATCTTTTCAGCACTGTTATCAGTAATTTATAGGAACCAATGTCTGCTGTATCACGTTATTTAGTACTATGGTGGCTTTCAGACATGATCTGCACCTTGGTGCTTCTGCAGGGGGAAAGAAGCAGTTATAGAACCTGGACAGGCTCTCCTGCTCTTGTCCTGGGGAAGACACCCCTGTACAGGTTAGTTATTGAAAAGAGTTATGGAGGCATTGGTACAGAATCCCGAGTCATTCCACACCATTAAGAAAAGACAGGCTGAAGAAGGGACAGTCCTGAATTATCCAACAAAGTTGCACAATGGGACAGCCAACGTCCCTCCTAGCCAGAAAAACTAGGCAAGGGAAACAGTGCCCCCAGGATCACACAGCCAGAGATTCTTCATGTGGGGATGGTGGCAGAGAGTTTGGAAGTAGGACAGACAGAGCCCATCCCCACATACAGCTATACTTTCAAAGAATAACAAATTGTCACCAATGCATATCAGGTTTTATTCTGACTAGACATTGTGCTAAGAATGCATCCATTCATTCATTTTTCTTAGCAATTGTAGTTTTTACATTTCTTGTCAGAGAAATACACCGTGAGAAGAGGTTCTCCCAGTTGTAATGTTAGAATCCAGTAACACCCTGCCTGACTTGAGTTTTCCAAGAAAAGCCCGAGGCAAGATGTGTTAACCTCTGCCCTGAGTGGAGAGATGAATAAATCCCTGCCCTCCAGGAATCTGAAGTCCAAAACAGGAGATAAGATCCCTTTTAAAGACCTTGAAGCTAAATGCACTCAGATGCAAAGAGCTGAGCTGCCTCTGGCTATCTGGTCAAGTTCCCTCCATAGACCCCCAGCACCAATGCCCAGGAGGGTGCTTTCTGACTCAGGAGGCACCTATCAGATGCCCAAGGCTGGGCATACAGGAGGAGGAGGATGACCTCATGGAAATGTTCAAGAAAGGCATTTAGAAGCCTGGACCTTAAACAAGGTATAAACTGCAGGTATTGTTTTTTTAAGCTGAATTTGATTGTTTTCAAGAGAGACACACCACAATAGTCATCAAGGGCCTCATCACTTCTTACTGTCTCCCACTTGGCCATTCCACACACTGAGATTACCTCTTTGACTCGTGTCCACCCCACCCTGCTGAAGAATAACCAGACACTGCCAGAGGAAGCTGGGAGCCCAGATGGAGGAAGACAAAGATGTCATTAGGAAGGAAGTTCCAGCTTCTAACAGATGGCACATAACAAATCGGTGTGGTGTAAATGCAATTTATGTGGCCCATAATGTACTCAATTCATCCCCATAAATGAAGGTAAAACTGTACCTCAGCCGACAGGTTCTAGTTCTTACTTATCATTAGCAGTGATAAATCCCACATAATAATGAGAGTTCCTGGAGACACTTTTCATTTCTGGGTAGCTTCAGTTACTCACATTCAAACCACAATTTGCTCATCTTTCCAAAAGCAAGCCTTGCTAGCCATTTGAAATTCATTTTTAACATTAAGTGATTTGAGAAAGTAATATAAACACATAAAAGAAAACAAAACAAAACAAAACAGAAATCCAGAAGCACTAAAGGGTTTTCTATGAAAGCTTTTCTGGCTCCCCTGTCCCTCAATCAAGAGCTTCCTTAGTGGCAAACAGGATTGAAAGTTTCTTGTGAACTCTCCCAGAGATCATCCTTGTAGATGCAAGGTACATATTTACACATCACTTTTATACAAGTGGATTCATACTATATATACTGCACTGTATTTTTTTCCTTATTTTGCATTAATACATTTTTTCCTTATTTTACATTAAGGACTGACGGAGATCAGTTCTGATCAGCGGAAATAAATCTTTTTCGGTCTTCTTCACAGCTGCATAATATTCCATTTTATAAATGAACCATAACTGATTTAACCGGTTCCCAATTGACAGACATTACCATTATCTTCCCACTCCTCAGTACCCACAATGCAACAGTAAGTGGCCTTTTAGCTCCATTTTAGTTTTCTTTCAACTCAGTCATTGCCTGATTCAATTACTCCAACTTCCTCACCTAGATTCAGAAACCTACTTCAGGAGAGAGAACAAGTGTCTTTGCAGAGCTGTGGTTCTCAGCAAAATAAAATAAAATAAAAGCCTCCCTCTCTAGGCCAATCTGGAAGAAGCAGCTCCAAGTAGAGTCTATAAGAATAATAAATCTCTTCTGACACAGGAGCTAGGAGGAGGCTGCCCAGGTCACAGTGATGGGCTTCTCAGTTTGAGATGTTGACGGGCTATGTTGAAAGCAGAAAATAGAGTCATATAAATCTGTAATTGTAAGCCCTGTTTTCACAGGCAGAGAGCTGCCTGCTTGTAGCTGGCTCTCATTACTTGCTTACAATTATAATTTCTGTGCATTCTTTTTCCCTGCATTGCAGTTCACTGGGGATTCAGAGCCAGAATAGGGGGCTGGGTATTTTTAAAAAGAGAATGAAAAAGGTACCAATTATGGAAAAGTGATTTCTTCTTTTCAGTTCAACTGCCATGGACTTCATTGTCCCTCTTCATGGGAGAACATCACGATATTGTACAGACAAAAACTGTTTCTGGACAAAAAAATCCTAATTGCCCATCCTGTTCCACCAAGAGCATCAGATGGTTAGGCTGGACTTACAGCTAAGTTCAAAGTACTCACCAACACAAACTAACAGACCAGCTCATGCTCTCCTGGGTTGCCTGAAGTGTGTGTCCTACCTAGAAAGGAGATACCTAGTTGCTTCATTGGATTCATTATGATTCCTTAGGGAGCTTAACAGTGCTGACCTAACAGAGGTAACTGTGGCATTAACATGATTCATTACAAAGGTCTTCATCATTCTGCAAAATTACTATTATGCCCTCAACAGAGACTCCAGCATCAGTGAGCCGCCATCAATAAGAATACTAGGATTAGAAAAGTCAGCCTTGTCATGTTCTCACTCAGAAGTGGGTGTTGAACAATGAGAACACATGGACACAGGGAGGGGAACATCACACACTGGGGTCTGCTGGAGGATGGGGGACTAGGGAAGCAGTAGCAGGGGGTGGGGAGGTCGGGGAGGGATAACATTAGGAGAAATACCTAATGTAGGTGAAGGTGGGATGGAGGCAGCAAACCACCATAGCATGTGTATACCTATGTAACAATCCTGCAAGTTCTGCACATGTACCTCAGAACTTAAAGTATAATAATAAAAAAAAAGTCAGCCTTACCCACTACAACCTATAGCAATGACCCAAAAATATGATTACCCTCCCCAACCCCACCCCGAGCTGCCTCATATCCTCCTCCTTTAGCAAAACAGATCACAACAGATGAGTCAAGTCCTAAAATCCCAAGGTGAGGACTCTGTGTGCTCCAACTCCTTGTCTATAACAACTATGGGATGTCATTAGAGTAGCCACCACTCTTGGTGACTGTCAGTGACAGTCTGCTGCTCTGTTGGTTTGCACTGGTGAGTACTTTGAACCTAGCTACAATTCTAGCTTAGCCATCTGATGTTTTTGGTGGGGCAAGATGAGCAGATGGAATTTCTAAAGCATTCTGCAGAGGGCACTGAAAAGCAGGAATGGGCAGTGTTGCCTTGGGGTGGTGGAAAGTTCTGAATGGTTTCCTACAATATTCTTAAAATGCTTCTTAAGCCAAGCTTTGGTCCACAACCAAGTGCCAGGCCCCAAAGCAAACTCTGCCTGATCCTGTACAATTCTTCAATTCCAGGAGGTGGATCACAGACCAGGGGAGCCAGTACCCACAGAAGCAAGGTCCTGTTCTCAAATGGCTTATTCTCACTCAGCACATGCTCTGCACCTGAACCTGAAGCCATTCCTCTCAGTTTCTGCCTTCAGAATTCAACTTTTTCTTTCCTTTCTTTCTTTTACTTATTTTTATTTATTTTTTGACTTTCAATTCCTATATCCTTTATCACTGAGATCAAGGAAGACTGTCTACCTTTAACTCCCCAGTGGTTAAAACAGAACTTGACATATAGGAACTAAGTAAGTGCTACATAAATGAATAACTGAATGAGCCAAAACACAAGAAAGTAGTAATTCATTGTGTTGTGACTCTCCAAGAATAGCAGTGCTTAGACATCAGAAACTGAAGAGGATCCTCCTATTATGCACCCTAATGTTGATATTCAGTATAGACTCACAAAATCAATTACAGTCTCCAAGAAGTGTCCTGTAAACTTGTCATGTCAAACTTTGAGATTACTAACACCACAGGTCCATGCACTACCTCTTACATAAAATCATACGCACACATCCATCAGTATGCATTTTTCTCCAAGATTGACTACTTTCACCAGATTCTCAAAGGGATCCATGGCCCCAAGGAACTTCATGTTCACTAACTTAGAAAATCAGAACACCCGAAAACTAGAACAATCCCCACTGCCCTCCTTGAGATGAAATGGGATTGAATGGAGGAGACTGCAGGTGTGAGTTCTGCTGACTAACAAGCATCATTGCTCTGCTTTATGGAAACGGATAAATCACCAAGACTTAAAGAATCCCTATCCCAGAAACACTCTTGTGCTTGACAGCAAGCACATTTTTTTTCACCAAGTCAACATCATCTCCAGAATGAGCTGCAAAGCCCTGTCAGCCCAAGAAAAAGAAAAGAGGTTTGAGGCAAGATTAAAGAAATAAATAAAGCCCAATCTGCAAGCTGGGAAAACAGGCTCCTCCTGTAATGGTGCTAAACTGCTTCATTCCAGGAAAGGAGGACAAGAACAAGGTGATAAGCTATGTCAGCCTTGATTCCAGATGCTCTGCAATGAGAAGGGGCCTTTCATCCCAGTCCATGTCGTGCAGAGTCAGGGTAGCTGACTGCTGCCTCTGCACTTGACGGAGAACTCAGCTCTGAATTTGTCACGGTCATGTTCAGGGAATTACTATCTGGGTGCATCTCCTTCAGCATTGTCCAGAAAACACTCCTCATCACAAAAAAAAAAACTGGCCTCAGTGCTTGATTGTGAGGGGCTGTTAAAAACGGCTCAAGGGCTGTTTGAAAACACACCTTGTCCCTGTCTATTTCTAGAACAATTTCTCAATCTTGGCACTATTGACATTTGAGGCCAGATAATTCTTGGTTGTAGGTGACTGTCCTGGGTATTGCGGGATGAATATCAGCCTCCTTGGTCTCTACTCATTAGATACCAGAATATCCTCCCACCCTGCCACCAAGTTGTGAGCACCAAAAATGTCTCCAGACATTGCCAAAAGTCCCCTGGGGGACAAAATCACCACAGGTGAGAACTACTGCTCTAGAGTCTCCCAACTGTGCTCTGGGAACCCCAGTTCTGGGAGTTTTTAACAGTAATTACCTAGAGAAAAATAGGATACTGTGGTCAAATCATTTGGGAAACCTGGGATTAAACAAAGATAAACAGGACTCTTCCCTATGGATTTCTCAGATCCTGAAACAGATCAAGGTGCATTATGAATCTAAGAGGAAAACATAATACCCAGTATTTTCCCAAAGGCATCTGGCCACAGAATCCTTTTATCTCAGAGCATTTAGGATTAATACTCCAAAGGATTAACTTTTGGAAACATTTCTGTAAGGCAAAATTACAAACACACCCTGAAAAAGGGATGGAGAAGAATCAGCTGAAAGATGTAGGGGAACCACCCATACACAACTTCCTGTGGCACAATTCATCTTCAAGCCTCCAACTTCATCATCTGAGATTCATTTTTTTTTCTCTCTCTCTTTTTTGAGATGGAATCTCGCTCTGTCACCCAGGCTGGAGTGCAATGGTGCGATATTGGGTCACTGCAAACTCCGCATCCTGGGTTCAAGTGATTCTTCCGCCTCAGCCTCCAGAGTAGTTGGGATTACAGGCACCTGCCATCATGCCCAGCTAATTTTTATGTTTTTGTAGAGACAGAGTTTCATCATGTTGTCCAGGCTGAACTACTGACCTCAGGTGATCTGCCCACCTCAGCCTCCCAGAGTGCTGGAATTACAGGCGTGAGCCACCATGCCCAGCCCTGAGATTCATTTTTTGGGAAGAGGTTTAGACTTTCAGGCTTCAGAAGTCCTAAATATTTTGGAAGATATTAAAACTCTAAATCACCACCAGCTAACACTTCTTCCAGGGTAAGGTGATCAGACAATTTCCCCTGTCAGATCTGGGCAGGTCCAACAGTCTATTGAGAACAGGAAACAGCAAAGCACTTGGAGTAGAAAAGAGAGTAATACAGGAGAGGAAGTAAGCAAACAGGACTCCAAAACAGACCTGTCTTAATATCCACATCACACTCTGCACATATGGACATTAGGAAGGTGAAGGATATTAGGAAAGCTGTCTTATAAGAGGAATTAGAATCATTCCATGTAAAATGAATTTAAAATAGTATTATTCTATAATACTAAGTAGATTTTTGTAATTTCTACAGATTTCAAAGATCATAAAATATGAGAACTGGAAAGAATCTTGAAGGATCCAGTCTTGCTTTTTTAAATTTGTTTAGCTTCAAAAATCATTGACTCAAAAATCCATATGTAAAACACAAAATTATAACAATTCTCATTCAGTTTGGCTGGATTCATGCCCAAACCATCACCTTAATCTTCTTTGCAACACCTGAGGAATATTCCAGAAACCCCAAGCATCTCAGAGCTGCATTTGAAATCCAATTTACTCACTTTACAGTCAGAAGAAACTGGAGCCCAGAAAGATAATGTGATTGCCCAGGATCCCATAGTTTATCAGTAAAGTAGTCAGGAGAAGGATGAACTCATGCCCATCTCTTGGCCCAATGCACTTCCTATCTCACCACATGTTGGCCATACATAAGAAGAAAGAGTGTTCTAACCCTACAATAGAATGAGTTCCCTTGGAATGGAGTGATCTCCTCATTCTTCAGATATCCAAGAACAGACTAATGACTTTTGTAAGGTGTAGTTTCTGCAATGATGAGAAAGATGAACTAGGTTAGACATCTTTGCAATCTCTTATTGCAAGTCTCGCTAGCACTACTAAGTCATCCTCCCAGTTTCCAGTGACAAGGATGCCCAGAGGAGCCTGCTCTAGGGAACTACACAGCCCCAATAAGGGGCAGACCACTACCCATTCTGCCTGGTTTCCAAGCTCCCTGCCTTCTCTTAGTGGAAGCAGGTCAGCTGAAATGAACAGCAGGCTCAGCATGGGTGAGCAATGCTAGACAACCGGGTGATACATCCTAAGCCAAGTCAACAACTCCAGGCTCAGTGAGTATCAGGTAGATTTATGACAGTGCCTGTCAGTCACTGGAAATATCATAAGTGAGGTTTAAAATAATAATGCTGCCTTAGAACCGGTAATACAAACAATCCATGCACACAGTGGCATGATCCTACTCCACGTTATTAGGTGTCGAGAAAAAGTTCAACCTAAGCACATTCTTGTGTCTGTGGGTACACATGCACACCAAAACACACACACATACACCCCACTCTACATGTAGATACAAAAACCATCAGTGTGCAAAGCGGTAAAGCTCTGTAACTCCATCTTAATTTCATCTCCATTCTTTTACCTAAAGGAGTCCCCAGTGAGCAAATAATGGCAGAAGAATGGAGCAGACCCAGAGGTGTCCAGGGCAGGAAGACCCATCCTGATACCAAAGGCCAGGACAACCATAAATACCCAAATCAGGCCTGATGAGCAGCAGCAGGATATGGGGGCACCTGCCCATCTTATGCTATTACATTATGGAATGCAGGAAAGGATAACTGTTACCTGGTAATTAGCAAGGCGCAATGATACAGTAAATATACTTCATATTTGCAGCTTTCTATTATCATTTTTTGTTTGTTCTGTGTGCATTTCTTCTTTGTTTCTTGAGGGGTGTGTGTGTGTGTGTGTGTATTTGTGTGTGTTTTCTCCAGGAATCAACATGCCCTCCTAACACATCAGCTAGCAGATGGGTCAAGGCCACATCCTCCACAAATCAATTGCCCCTGAAATGCCCAGAATAGACCTGACCCTACCTCATGCACTCCACCTCTGTGACAATCAAAGGAGGTGACCGATGTGAAAAGACTTTGAAACCATATAGCACTGTGACACACATGCCACATATGAATACATAACATTCTGTGATGCTGGCAGCTGTGGTGGAGTGGGACAAGTCCTGGCCATAGCATCACAAGGGGTTCCAATCCCAGCCTTTCCACCTACCAGCTATGAGATATAAACAAACTCCTTAACTTCTCTGGCTTCAGATAACTTGCTGTCGACTGTTGCACAGATCAAATGAGATGCAAAGGAGAGATCTGAGCTATAAAGCGTTCTGCAGATGTCAGATACCAGCATTAGCACTACACCTGCCTACAGAGTTTCCTATTATCTGTAATCTCCAGCGATACTCATTTTCTGTGCAAAGTACATCTATACTGGCATGACACTACTTTACATTTATTACTACTAGTATCCAATAAAGCAATATAACATATCTTATAATAATAGTACTCTGATATTAGAGAATGTTATTCCTAAGCTGTGCTGGAAATAGTAATAACAACAATATTCTACAGCTAGTACCTGTGTGTTATTAGTCTTTCCCTAAGAAGATGGTAAGCTCCTCAGGAGAGATTTTATCTAACCCTTCCATGTCCCCTGAAAGAGGAGGATCATCTGGCAGACACTGATGACTGTCAAAAGACACAGGCAATTTCTGGCTGGTAAACAACTCCAGGGCTGGCCTCCCTCTAAAGGTAGTTGTTTTCAGAGCCATAATTCAGTATATTCTAGCAGAAAAAGTCCTTATCTCCTGTGCCACCCAGAGATCTGGTTTCACACCTCAGTAGCTCACAAAGGGAACATGTGCTTTTGGATCACAGGCCCCTGCAGATCCAAACAGGGGCAAGCACCGGAACTGACCTGTTCATCTAACAAAGCAGCCCATTTGGAAGAGCAAACAGCTACCAAGAGGTCATGATGCCAGACCAGGTGGGCTCACATGTCACCAAAGTCTGGGCCAGGGAGCCAAGTATGCATGGTTCAGTGTGGGAGAAGGGTAAGGGAAAGCTGAAGGCTGTGTCTAAGGTTTATTAATAGCTTCCCTTTCCACTTCCCTTCCTCTTCACTTTCTCATCTCAGGGTGACCTCCACAAGTCACACCACAAGAGAACATTTATTATTATTATAATTACAGTGATCATATTGGTATGTATGCTCACAGATGCCTCCGAATGTGTGACATGATAGTTCTCCTGCATTTCCAACTCACAGTATCTTGGAGCCAAAAATACTCTACCATCAAATTGCTCTGTTGTGGCCTAAAGAAAAAACTGCCGGCTGGGTGAGGTGGCTCACGCCTGTAATCCTAGCACTCTGGGAGGCTGAGATGGGCAAAGTACCTGAAGTCAGGAGTTCATGACCAGCCTGGCCAACATGGTGAAACCCATCTCTACTAAAAATACAAAAATTAGCCAGGCATGATGGCACATGCCTGTAATCCCAGCTACTTGGGAGGCTGAGGCAGGAGAATTGCTTGAGCCTGGGAGACAGAGGCTGTGGTAAGCCCAGATCATGTCACTGTACTCTAGCCTGGGCGACAGAGCAAGACTCTGTCTCAAATAAAAAAGAAAAGAAAAGAAAAGAAAAAAACCTGCCTCCTTTCTAAGGGCAATTCCTCCCAATCCTTCACCAGTGCAGCCAGTCTGATTATTCATACCACCCCTCACCGCTCCTCCTGCCCTGCTGCCCCACCTTCCACCTCCCTTCCTTTCCCATAAGCAAAATAGCAATGTGCATGGCTAATTCACATGTCAAGCCTCTCTCAGATGAATGACAGGTTAATGATGTGCATGTCTCCTTAAATAATTCATACTTCTAATAACCATGTTACTCAGCACTGACATGCACCATCCTCATCAAGTGATATGGGGTAGCATGCGGGGTGAGGCAGGGCAGAGTAGAGATTTGTGTGGCTGGTGGAGATGGGGAATGGAGAGGGCCTCACCTGCCATCCTCATAGTCACAGGGAGGTACAAGCGGCTCTGGGAATATGTTGGTCAGCAGCAGAAGCCACTGCACCATGTGGGAAAGGAGAGGGCAGGAGACCAGGTGCAGGATCAGCATCTAAGGAGCCAATCGATCACTGGGCAGGAGAGAAGTCATTGTTTCCAGGGTGCCAAGCTGTCTTTACAAGGCACCAACTGCATATTTCAGGGGCCAGCAGCCTTTCCACTTCCTCCAGGGAGTCCCCCTGGATGTACAGTACCAGTATGGAAGATCTTACTCTCAACTTTTTCTCAAGTATATTTTGATTTGTCCCTTGCTGCAAATTCCCCTGGCCTTTTTCAGTTGTGTGTACATGTCCTCTGATCAGTCAAATGGGAGATGCCCAGCTTCCTTGTGCCACTCTGCAATGCCTGGCACAGAGCTCAGCATCTCTGGATATGAGGCCAGAGGAAGAGAATTTGTTTCCTATGGCTGCTACAACAAACGACCACAGCACGGAGCTTAAAGACAACGCAACCTTATTTTCTTTCAGTTCCAGAAGTCAGAAGTCCAGAATGGATCTCGCAGAGAGCTAACGTCGAGATGTCATAGGGGCTGGCTCTGCCTGGAGGCTCCAGGGAAGCATCCCTTGCCTTGCCTATTCTCAATTCTGGAGGCTGGTGACATTCTTTGATTCATGATTCCTTCCTTGTGCCACCCAATGACTGGCTTCCATTGTTACATCTGCTTTCTCTCATCACCTGCCTCCCTGTTATAAGGACACCCATGATTAGATAAGGCCCACCCAGATAATCCAAAATGATCTTCCCCTCTCAAGATCCTTAACTGAATCATGTATGCAAAGTCCCTTTTTGCCATATAGGGTAACATCCACAGCTTCCAGGCAGGGAGATGTGGACCTCTTGCAGGGGTCCCTGGAGATGTGCCTTACTCAGCCTACCACAGGCCAAGTACCCACAGTATGCCCCAGCTATGAAACAGGGTTGCTGTGAAGCTAAGGAGAAAAGATATTATAAAATTTAATTATATTTTATATTTTAACAGAGTGCCTGGAATATTAGTTGTTGACGACTGTTGGGTCTCATTATTACTGACAACTTAACACATTACCAGACTCATCTGACAGAAATGAACACTTACTACCAACCATGAACTGAGCCGGTGCTTTAATGCATGTTATCTCATTTTATGCTCACTGCAAACCATGAAGCGGATGCGATCATTCCTCTTTGAGAATGAGACAATGCAGGCTGGAAGAATAAGTGACTTGCCCAAGGTCACACAGTTGATAAATGACACAGCTGAGGTTAAAACCCAGATTTATCTGAATAGGCAAATAACAAATGTTCAAGCAACACTGCGCCTGAATCCATTATTTCCCCAAATAGGCCCAGTGTCAGAAGCACCTTTGAAGCTGAGTGACAATATCAATTCTCAGGCCCACTTCTGGAGATTCATATATGGAGTAGGGTCTAGAATATGTTAATTGGTACATAATGGTTGTGCATATTTTGCAGGTACATATGACATCTTGAAACATGTATATAATGATCAAATCAGGGTAACAGATATTCATTATCTAAGACATTTGTCCTTTTGTGTTGGGAACACTCCAATTCTTCTCTTGTAGCTACTTTGAAATATACAATATATTACTGTTAACTATAATTTCCCTACTGTACTATCAAATGCTAGATCTTATTCCATCTAACTGTATTTTTATATTCACTAATGAGCTTACCTTCATCCCTCCTTCCCCTAGCCCTTCCCAGTCTCTGGTAATCACCATTTTACTCTCTACCTCTGTGAGATATAATCTCACCCTAGTAAAAATTGGGCTTCTTAAACAAGCTATCTGTATAATTCAAATGCGTGGGCAAGTTTGCAAAACAGGAACCTAATCCATCACCCTTAAAATGATATCAGTACCCCCACTGCAGGCACAATGAGCCCTAATCTCTTTCAAATACACTACCTCCCGACACACATTCACACATAAAATCAGGCAGAGCTTTGTAACAGTGGCACTGTTGGCGTTTAGGGGCTGATAACTTTGTTGTGGGAGGTTGTCCTGAGCCTTGCAGGATGTGCAGCAGCATCCCTGGCCTCTAACCACTAGATGCCAGTAGCACTCTCCCCCCAGTTGTGACAGATGTCTTCAGACATTTCTGAATATCCCCTGCAAGGCAAAATTGCCCCTGGTGAAAAACCGCTGAGATAGGGGGTAGGAAAGAATAGGCTGCAAGGGCAAAGGCATTGCCTGTTGCAGTCCCAGTCTTTGCTCTGCTCACACCCCTCACACCCCTCACTGAGCTACAGCTGGTTGGAATGGGGCAAGAGGAAGTGTACAGCCTGGGAATTAAGCATGTTGGGGTCTCATCCCCCTTGCCTGCAGTTCAATGTGTAATTGGGCAGCCACTCCTGGAGGAAAGCCAGGCTCTCATTTGTTCATGCACTTGTCGGTAAACTGGGAGCAGGGCCTGAATTTCCCTTGTCTAGGTCTCAGTTTCCTCATTAGCAAAATGATGACATTAAACAGGAATATCTCCAGGGTCACCTCAAGTTCCCGGTTCACCGTTTCCAGCCAACTCTCCCAACTATAAGAAGGTGATGCTAAAGGGATGCTTAACTCTGGGGTCCCAGCAGGAGGGAACAGCCATAGACATCTTCAATGCAAGAGGGACCACGGTGACCTGGGCATGTAGGATCTCCCCCAGTCTCCACCCCCATCACCCCCATCTCTCTCCCTCACTCTAGAAGCAACTCTACCTCCTCCTTATTACCTTTTTTGTTCTCTCTGCCTGTCTGCCTGTCATCATACAACAAAGTAAAACTATATGGAGCTTTGCGAGGTTTTATTTTTCTCCCCTGCTGCTGAATAAGCCTGGGTACTTTTATTTTTATTAAAGCTGATACCGTTAGTGAAGATAATACAGAAAGTTCACTGAGTATTACAATTTTTCCTGACCCAGGTTCTTGGAGAGGGATGAGCTGATACAGAGATCTTGGGTAAAAGACTAAAGAAAAGGCTGTGGGTGGCTCTTGGAGTCGGGCGTGGAGTATGTTTGGATTCTGGACTGCCCTTTAAGAAAAGATAAAAAGACAATGTTCCTTGCAAACTATATATTTGATGTAATTATTTGGCAAGGGTGCTCTACAAAGAACAGACATTTAATTCCATTTGAAATTAATAGTATTTCACTAGTAGAGCGTGACCTGAAAAAGAAATGTTTTTAAGCCAACAACAAAAATACTCAAATATTAAGCATAAATGTCTTGTCCCATTTTCCAAAGGCAAATGTAATTGACTTTCAGATGAGGGCTTCCTGCCAGCCCCAACTACCCTTGCAACGTCTGGCAACATTTGAGCTAGCCTAGCAGAAGGAACTCAAAATAGACATAAGAATTCCCCAACCTTGGGGAGTGTTAGGGAAGAGCTCTGTGACCTGAAGGGAGACGTTAGTAAATAGCTCAGAGCTCGCTTCTTCCAGAAAACCTCCCCAGCCAACCATGGACCCACAGGAACCCTTTCTGCAGATGCCTTCACACAACCTCACCTCCAGGTGGAGTCTTATGACCTTGCACCTCCCTCCCTCCCCCTGCTCAGAGTACCCTGTCCCAGTGTCCCTGGCACCTATGATACTTTGCTGCATATACCTGCCTACATGTCTGTCTCCCCCGTCACACCGGAATCTTCCAGAGGCAAATATCAGGTTCACTCACTACTAGACTCTTAGTGCTCAACACCAAGTATTCAATTGCTGCTTCCTTAATAAAAGAAAAGGAAAGAAATAAAGGCAGGAGGGAAAAGTTCACATCATCAAGCACTTGCCAGGGGTCAGAAGCAGCTAACCCTCTCTGCTTCTACTTTTTTTTTTTTTTTAGATTTTTAAACAATTTTAATATAGAAGAAATTAAAATAGAAAGAATCAGAAAATAGAACAGGTCTTCTGAAGAACACATGAGTTGGTAAATCCAATTCAAAATATGTCCATTATAATACTATTCAAGTGAGCTTGAATAGTAATTTTGTCTTCCAGAAAAGCAAGAACCCCCTGGGTTTCAAGAGCTATTTTTTCTGAGCTTTAGAATCCCACTCCCATGGTGCAAGTCCAGCTCTAGAAACATAAATGCCAATGATATTCTGTCTGGAGAATCAATTATGGTGCTGCCAAGAGGGACTAACTAAATGCTATTCTCAAACTTAAAGCTGTGCTGGAGTCTGTCATTCTGTCTTTACAGAACTGGCCACAGCTGCACTGTATTTTCCTATACTGATTGCCACCAGGAGCACACTGGCTATTGGCTTTCTAGTTCAGTACTCTGAGAGCTGGACATCTCATCTCTTATGCACCGAATCATCATTTTCCTACTGCCAGTGCTGATCATCATCACATACTGGGTGTCTATGTGCCTAAAGCCAACAGATGTCTTATAAGCAGGAAGCCCCTGACTTACACACATCTCTGCATTCCTAACACCTAATAAAGGCCTGGCATGGAGTATAGAAAAATAAATAACACTTACTGAGCACTTACTTGCTTCAAGCATTGTGCTGTATGCTCTGCACACATTCTCTCATTTATTCCTCAATGAAGAGGCTCTTTCTATGCCCATTTTATAGGTGAAGAAACTAACACTCAGATAACTTAAATCGCTATGTGCCCAAGGCCAAAGCTAACTAACATCACATCTCAGACTGAAACTCAGGTTTCCAACTGTAAATCCCATGTTGCATACCGTATTTCATCCTGAGAGTGAATACTCAATAAATGCTTGAGTTAAACTGAATTCCCAGAACACTCCAAAACTGAACACACACACATCCCAGGCTCCTCATAGCTTACTGCTGCTTGTTAAAATTATTCTTGACTAACAAGAAATAATTAGAGTCTCTGGAGTACAGTCCATTAGAAATATGTCCTTGGGAATTAGAACATAAGACAAAACTAAATAGGAATGTCTCTGCTCATTGGTGAAGTTCATAAAATCAGGGAATCTCAGTGCTGAGAGAGACTCTGGAAATCATCTAGTTCGAGTCCATCCTTTTACAGAGAGGTAAACTAACGTGCAGATGGAAAATGACTTGGTCAAGGTTACACATCAAGTTTTAGCAATGACAGGGCCAGATTCCATATTGATCACTCCATGACCCCTTTTTGTTTTCAGATTCCAGTTCTAAACGTCCTGGGTGTTATTTCTCACTACCTGCAGCCCTCATAAACAAGGCTCAAAGAAGAACTCTTGGTTAAATCTATCTTTCTTTTCAGGTAATTGGGACTCATGGCCACAGACAGAAGCTGCCACATCATCTCAACAATTAATCACCACAAAAGCCATTGCCCACCTAGTTTTCTCCACTGCCAGAAATATTATCCTTAAGTAATCAACACATGGCAGACACCCTGTGAGAGACAGCACTGCTTCCCCTTTCCCCAGGGAAATGACAGCATCAGCATCGACACAGGTTGCAGAGAAAGAAGGGGCCCTGGCTTACCTGAATACCTCTGAGGCATGGGGGTTAACAACATGGCCTTGCAAAGTGGAGTCATAAATCTCAAAGAGCCTCTAGAAGGAGGGCCCTCTTCCTGCTGTCCCAGGGAAGGGCTGGGATAGAATGTTCAAGCAAAAGTAAAGGCTGATGTCCCATTGACAGCTTGAGATTTGGGGTAGGAAGTCGGGGGTGATAACTGCAAGTGAACAGAATATTCACTGTTTATGCTTTATAGGAAAGCATATATCCCATCTTCATTCAGAAAGAATGGGAGGTGACTTGTGAAATTAAATACAACAGAAAATATTATACTTTTTAGGGTAAAATTTAAAATGCTACTCAAAAACATTCAGAAGGAACAGAAGACAGGTACATCCAGTTCTTGAGGATACTTGAGTAACAGAGGTGGAGGAAATCAGCCTGGGCTGATTCTGCTGACCTAAGCTGGGGCTTCTAGTTTGAGCAGTTTTTGTCACTTCTTTCTCATATATATATACTTTCACATCTATCTCAATGTACAATTTGGTAAATGGGGAAACTGAAGCTCAGAGAAATTGACTAACTTTCCCAGCAACACACAGCAGTGTCTGCCTCCCTACCGTGAGTTCCTCCTCCTCCACCCTGCTGCCTCCTGTTCTGTGTGCTCAGCCCTACATCAGCTGGCAGTGGTGTGCTGGTAAATGTTTAAACACCAGCTCACTGAAAGGAAAAATAAAAGAGCCCAGATTTATAGCATTTACCAATTTCCATAGTGTAAATATTCTCATCATGGCCAATTTCTAGCAACTGATGTGCATTAAACAGCTCATAGAATTTCTGACAATTTATCAATCAGCTTGAAAAGTCACTAGGCAACAGCATACCACTGCAGCTGGGAAGGAATCCGAGAGTTTTCAAGGGTTCTTCATGCAGCCCCTGCCTGCAAGGAACTCATAGCCTAACAAGAAGAACTAGGAAAGACTAACACACATGCTAGCAAGCTGCAAGGAAAGACCATGCCTCTATGGTCTCAGATCCTTATGCACCTGTCCCTGCTGCGTGACTGTCACCTCTCCAGCCTCACTGACCTCCTTGGGCCTCACATGTGTGCTGCTCCCCTGCTTAGATACCCACTCCTTCAGTGCTCATGTTAAATGCTGCTTCTTCAAGGAAGCCTTGCCTGATACTGTATCTCCCCAGGAGATACTCCCACAGTACCCAGCACACCTTCTTCCAGCCCAGTCACATTTGCAATTAATTTACTAATTATTGGTAATGGTTTACTGAACACGTCTTCCTTCTGAAACCATAAGGCAGAGGTCGGACTGTCTAGTTCATCTCTGTGTCCTTAGCATCTCCCTTGACTCATGTGTGCCAATATGTGGTTTTTGACAGACTGACTGACCATACATGCAACAGAAGTCTGGTATAAAAAGAGACTGGCAAGGCCTAGAATGATCAGAAAAGGTGTCCAGGAAAAGGTGAGAATCTGAGTCTTCAAGGACAAGTAGGATTTGGAGAAATGGAGGGAAGAGGTCTTTCCTAGCAGAGAACAAAGGCACAGTGATGGCAAAGATCATGGCATCTTCTGAAGACTAGGAGAGGCTGAATCAGAGAGCAGAGGGTGAATCCAAGGGAAAGCAGGGGAATAATGTCATATGGGACAATAAGTGAATCCAAGAGGAAAAACAAGGCTTGATCAGGGCTGATGAATAAAACTCCACAGTCCCCAAAGTCCCCAGCAGACATTGTTAAGAGTGACAAGATAATGACAGAGGTTTGGGTCCAGTTAACCTGGTGAAACTGCTAAGACTCCTTCCCTGAGCTTAATCAGAGACACCGGAGAAGCAAGGAAGCTGGACCCTAGGACCAATGCCAAAACTGCAAGACCACAAGGACCCCTTGTGGGAGAGCGAGCAGCTGGGAGTGTGAGAAGGGCCAGGGAAGTGAACAGGTAAGGTCCAGGGAGAGCCTGCAGGTGCAGATCCTTGCCCAACCATCCCTGCTGCACAATCCCCCACCACCACCCCACCAGTTCCCCATAAGCAGAGTTTCCAAGAGGCTTCCTAAGAAACAGTGACAGAAGACTCTGGAAAGGCAAGGAATATTCCTGTCCAGACTACAACACCCAAGATGCCCATCCAGGGGTCACCCCCACACCCAAGCCCCACCTGGAGAAACACAAGTCTTAGCCTAAGCACTGGCCCCTTCCTGCACCCAGATACACACTCCTAACTCAGAGAATCAATCTGAGCATCCCCAGAAAGCTTTTCGAGGAGGCCTATTGGAAAAAGACAATAGTCAGAACACGTGACCCAAGAGGAAGCCAAGGCTGGCACTCTCAGAGGAGAAGAGAACGTCCTGGAGTCAGCCTTGGTCAACTCACTTTCCCTCCTACACAGTCCTTCTCATTGAATCAAGCATGATGCAGGTTGCTCAGGAAGAGGTCGACCAGCACCTGTGGCATGCATGAGAAACTGTCTAAAATCCCTGTTGTGGTCCTGAATTACTCCTTACCCTTTCAGCGCACTGGCACTTGGGCCAACACTCTGCCCTGCTATATCTGAGAAGTAGTCAGGATATTTTACCTTCATGGCATAGTGAGCAAGGAGAGGCCATGCCTGTGCAAACAGCATCTCATACTCAAGGTCCTCCTGCTGCCTGGCTAGGCTCTGTCTCAGTGATAGCCTGCCACCCCAAAAGGTCAGCACCCTTAGGTACCAGGGATCAACCCAGGCCACAATTCAAATTAGAATTCATTACAGCATGATGTGCACAACTTCTGCCCAGGAATCCCAGTGTCAAGCAGAGATTCCATGAGCCACCTCTACTTTTGCACACAGGGGCCCCCGTTTTTCTCTTATTAACTAACAACATCCACACAGAATTCAAGGAACAGAAAACCTTAAAACTGGAAAAGAGATCATCTAACACAGCGCTTCTCAATTTCATGCAGAATCCCTGGAATGGTGCTTCATGGAAATTCTGATTCAGTAGATAGGAGCGGGGCCTGAGAGTCTACCTTTCTAACAAGCTCCCAGGTGATACTGACACTGCTGGGTTTTGGACCACACATTGAGCAACAAACATCTCACAGACCTGCACCATTCAATATGGCCACCATCAGCCCACATGGCTTTCAAGCACTTGGATTGTGGCCAGTCTGAACAGAGACGATTCAGCAAGTGTAAAATATGCACAATTTAGAAGGCGTAGTAGGAAAAAAATGTCAATTATCACAGTAAAAAAAAAAAATGTCAACTATCAACCTCCTGGGCTCATTTGATCATCGGCCTCAGCTTCATGAGTAGTTGGGACTACAGGTGGGTGCCACCACACCCAGCTAATGTTTTTGTATTTCTGTTGTAGAGATGGGGTTTTGCTATGCTGCCCAAGCTGGTCTTAAACTCCTGGGCTGAAGCAATCTGCCCACCATGGCCTCCCAAAGTACAGGGATTCCAAGTGTGAGCTCCCATGCCCAGCCTTCTTTTCACTTTTTTAATGTGATGACTAGAAAACTTTACATTTCATATGTGACTCATCGTACTTCTATGAAGCAGTGCTGCCACAAATCCTCCCATGAAATACAGTAAACCCCACAAACATGGCATCCCCACAGATACCATGGAATTGCTTCTGTAGCTGCAAAATAGGAGTCCCCTTTTCCGCTTATATACGGGAAAGTCCCACACTCAATTCTGGAAACACTGTGCTAATCAAAAGCAAACAGATTCCATCTCTATAAGGTTTCCCAACACCTTTATCCAGATCCTGTGCGTTGTGAACCTGCAGTGAGGGGTACAGTGGACAAGACTCCCCATCTTACCTGACCTCTCTACAGCAGCACATCGATCCAGACTCATTCCTTATGCAAATCCTCAGGTACTGTCCCAAGCCTGCCGAATTGGAGTCTTTGTGCGTAGGTTGCAGCCCAGGAATCTAACTTTTTAATAGCTGGATATTCCTGATGAAATTATCTTAGAATCACTCATAAGTGCTCTTTGATGACTGCCTGAATACCCCTAGTGACAAGGAGTGCATGACCTCATAGGGAGCCTGCTTCACTCTTGGGCAGCCAACACTGCCATAACAGTCATCATTATACTTATCCCAAATGGCCCCCAAAAGAAAAGCCATCTGACAAAAGTGTGTAAGACTAAGCCAAGACTTCGGGCTCAGCATACCTAAACCCCTCGTTTTACAGAAAAGGAGCTGAGACACAGAGGGAAAGTCCCATTCAGGGTCGCACACACAGAGAGAGGAGACTTAAGACTCAGAGTCAGTGCTCACTCCTGGCAGCATCACCAAGAAAGGGGAGGAGAATGGAGGAGCACAGATTAAGTGAACCAGCAGCTACATGCTCCCTGGCTCCAGGCAGATGTCCCAGACCTCCTGGAGGCTGGTCTGGGCACCAATGCTTGGTGAATCTCCCCTAGCTCTAGCAAGTCTGGAAGACTCCCCCGCTCCCTTTAGGTACCAGAACAGGATGCAGGTAATGCTTGCCAACTTCTTCTATCATATGCTGAATCTTACACCTGGGTCCCAAGCTCCTCAGCAGGCATCTCCCCAAACTAGGCACATTCCCCACAGCAAAGACCATGGCCAGCCTCCATCCAAGAGGTAGGAATGTCCACTGTGGTTCTCCAAATAACTCCTTGGACACTTAGGTTCCGAAACTGTTTCCAGAAACAAAAATAGCCCACAACACCCCTGTGGGCACAGCACCTGGGATAACCTCCAGAGCCAGCCCTGTGAAGTGGCCTCACCCTAGCTTTTCCTCTTGCTGTGGGCTGGTAGGGACCTAACATGCATCAGTCTAGAGCCCCTGGATGGAGTGCCATTCCTCCTGATTCGCTGCTCTTCCCTATGCAATTGTGACGAGCCCACAGGCAGGTGACTCCCTTAACCCTGGTGGGAACACATTTCTCACACTACATGGTAGCTCCACTTTCTTGCAAGTCAATTGACAGTTCTTTGACCCTTTCTTCTGTCATTCACGAAAACAGGAGAGGTGGAAGGTTTAGAACACAGAGTGGTAGGAGAGGGGAGACACAGAAGTAGGAAGAAACAAAGTGAAGTCTGTGTCAATGTTCTGCAGAGAGGGTGCTGGAAGGTGGAGCTACTACTCTCTAAGGCCATTTGGATTCGGTCTGCATAGCCAGCTCCACATTCCACCCCTGCCCCCATACCTCCCTCTGTGCCCAGATCTTTACACACTTATCCACACTCTCTGTGCACCCTCATTTTGCCTCCATGACAGGTCCCTCCAGTGTTATTCAGGAGGAGGAGTGCCTCCAATTAGGCAGAGAAAGTAGATGCTTCTTGCATAGAAAATTGGGTTGGAAGGAGCATGGGGTAACCCCTGACTTGTGAAGCTCCTGAAGAGAAAATTCTCCATCAGTAGAAGCTGAACAAACACTGAATAATTAATAAGCACTGCAAGAGAATGAAGCTTCACCAATTTCTTCAAGAGCCCTGGTGACTTATTACAGGTGCTCTATTTGATAGTAATGGATACCACACCATTGAAGAAAACAATAGACAGAAAAAAATCTTTTTGATTATATAATTTGTTTCCTCTCTTTCTCCCATTCTCCCTGGCCCCATCTCAACCACAACTTCTCCATAAATATACTTTGTGTTATAAAATACAGTTTAAAAAAAAGAGTAGGTCACAGTTTTTTTTAACAAGCTCTCAGATTTCTCACAAACTGTCTGTCCTTCACTTCCTTGATACTGAATTCCAATCCGATGTGCCTACTTATCTCCCTCTAAAGAAGGAAAAGTGACTGCTCTAAATGGTTCTCAAACTTTAGTGCATGTAAGAATCACCTGAGGAGCTCCTAAAACAGTGCAGATTCATGGTGCCTTCTCTATGAAGTTTGATTCTGTTCATTTACTGTGAAGCCCAGGAAGTTGTACTTTAAACAAGACAGGTAACTGTAATTCTAAGACAGTTCTCCTGTGAACCACACCTTTAGAAGCTCTGCTCTACAGTTCTGACCCAGGTCAAGGAGAACATATTTAGAGGTTTATTTTCAGAAAACATTTGACTCTAAGTGCCAATTCTGCTTATTCAGTTAAACGTCTGGGTTCTAGGTCCCTGAGTATGCCAGGTACTGGAATATGATGAGCAATGCCTACAGTAAAACTATTCAGAGAGTGGCACCTACTGACCATCTTTTATACTACAGGCAAGCTCTAATAGACTTATAAGTTTACCAAAAACTGAGTGGGAGGAGGGGGAAGAGAGGGGGGAGGGGGAGGAGGGGGAAGAGGAAGAGGGAGGTGGAAGAAAGGGGGGAAGGGAGGGGAAGGGAGAAGGGAAAAGGGAGGGGAAGGGGGAAGGGGAGGAGGAAGAGGAGGAGAAGTGGGGAGGAATGAAAAGGGGGAGAGGAAAGGGAGAAGAAGGGAAAGGGAGAAGCAGGAGAAGGCTACAATCCCATAAAGAAGTATTGATACCCAACTAACCCAAGCTTGCCACAGTCAAGTACTCTGGAATCAACATTACAAAAATATGTTGTTTCTGCAGGCCTGGGAGGTAAGACTTTGGCTGTATCTTAAGGTGGAACTTTATTGAGCATGTAGGCTAGAGGTCCCAAGGCTCCTCGGGGCTTTTCATTTACTCAGTGATTTGCAAAGCAGACCTTTCCACCCTCTTGAGAAGGTCATTTTTTTCCATTGCTGCAGCACAGATTAAGTGGACAAACATTGCCCACTACTCAAGTATTTACCGATCATTTTCTCTATGTAAATCCTGAGCTGTGTCAGCACAAGTCACAGAATCAGCTCTCAGAGGGCTTACACTTAAGCTGGGAAAATGAGATGTTGAGAGTCAGAACCACATTTAATCAGTGGACAAGGAGGACTTGGGGATGTGAAGCTATTCACCAGAAGTATTGAAGGAATGTGAATCTGAGAACCACCACTTTTCCCATCCTTCCTCTAAATCCTGAAACAGTAGAAACCTGAAAGATCATTACCTAGGGATTAACGAACCTTGCCCATAATACTAGAATACAGGTAATATTTATGTTAAATCAAACACCATAGTCATGGTGGAGAAAATGATGGGAGAATATGTCAACAGGCCAATAGGCACCCTTCGGATGGACACAGAAAGGAAACTGCCATTTTCTCAAAAACAATTCAATTACAATGGAGAATTATACTCCACTGTACACAGCACATTCAGATGTACTGTGGCCCCACAGCTTCTGGGACCCAGTGTGTGCTCTCTGCTTCTCCTTCCATCTACCACTTTCCCAAATCCTATTTCCAACATGGCCCATACAGTGGCAGCAACAGAAAGTCAACGTGAAAGCTCAACTTGCCACTATGAAAAAGGACAGCACTCTCCAACAGTCAGCAGTATGGAGGGCCTTTTTTTGAATAAGTCATTTGTTCATGATTCACTTACTGCTCTGTGCCAGGCACTGTGCCAGTGCCTGGGATACAAGAGTGAACCCTCCTCTTCCCGCAGAGCTCACGAGACACAGACAAGCAAATAAGCACTGTGAATGCAACGTGCCTGGACAGAGGTAAGTACAGATGCCACTATTTGCTCACTGCCATGGTTCCTCTCACCTCCCAACATATGGGCGTCAGGGTGAGGGCTCCAATACTAGCCAAAGAGACAAATGCAGATCTGGTGAATGCAGCCATTCTGCCAAGACTCTCCTGAATCCCTTTCTGCACTCTACTCATGAATATCACAGCAGTCAGACCATGGCCTCACATCCATGTTTCTCTCTGGTCTGATTTAATAGATTCAGTGGGTCTGTCCCAGACTTAGTCTCAACTCCCCTCTCTACCAGGCTGACATTTTCCTGGGTCATTTTGGGGGAACCCTAGTGAATCCAGCAGAATGATGCAGTAGAGTCAAGAAGCATTGCTTCTAGAAAGTCCAGACAATAAGGAATTCTCCAAGAAACAAAGCAAATCCCTAACCTCTCTAGCCCCAAAGGGCAAGTTAGTAGCTGTGGATACCAAGATGTTCCCCACACAGGCCTAGACATGGCAACATAGTATGGTGGCTAAAACACAGACTCTGGAGCCAGACTCCCTGGCTGGGAATCCCAGGTCTGACACATCTGAGCTGAGTGACCTTGGAAACTGCACTTAATATCTCTTTGGCTCAGTTTCCTCATCTGTGAAATAGTACCCAATCTACAGTTATTATAAAAATTAAATAAGCTAATATGTACAATGCACTTTGAACTATTCCTGGCATAGTACAAGAGCCTTGGGAGTTTTTATTAAATAAAAATAATTGTTATTTCTCTCCATCCAACAGCATTCAGGAAGGTCATCTAGATTTGATGCCAAGAAAGCTCTCTAGTCACAATCTCCACTCTATGTCAGTCTTGCTGACAAAGCGCACATGGGGCTGGCTAGAAGGAACCAACAGTGACTGAATAACTGCCGTGTACCAGCCACTGGGTCAGTGTTTTCATATACATTGTATATCACTAATCTCTCAACAACCCTGAGATGTCAAAGTAATTACCCGCTCCTTATCCTCCTGGATAAGGAGACAATGACTCAGAAATTCCCCTAATCTACTTAGGAGTTGGAGACTAGCTCCATGACCATACAGCTTTGCAAGGCTCCATAAACCTCCTCATTTCTCCATATTAGTGTGTGTTTGTTTCTACAAAAGATTGAGAGTCAGGCCCATAAGGGCATGGGGCTTACGAGGAAACGTGGAGTTGAGGAAACTGTCTTCCTCTCTCATCACACCCAAGGAGAGAGAAATTACAGGGGACAGAGGAAGTATAATTCAGATAGAGAGAAAAGACTAGGTTCCAGAGGGGTCTGAAGGAAAGAAAAGTAAACACAAGGACCTCCAACAGTCAGCAGTATGGAGGGCCTTTTTTTGAATAAGTCACTTGTTCACAGACCTAAAAAGAGGTCTCAGAGCTTATTAATACGAGTCTCTGACTGTTGGTAGAGATTCAAACCTAAGTTAATCCAGCTCTAGGGACCAGCCCACCACCTTCCCTGACCTCTGTGACAGCAGACATCACTGATCCATCACAGCACTCATGCCTTCAGGCCCAAATAGTCTCAGCATTTAGACTCTGGAAAGCCTGGACAATCCATCAGAGGTGACTACCAGATAAAACCTATTTGTCATTTCTTCTCTTCACCATGCCGCCAAAGGGAGTTTAAGAAACTCCCTGCCTTTGAAAACTGGAATAATCTACTTAGGGAACTGATTCATATGACACAGGAAACAGGTGAAAAATACATTCCTAGAGCCTGCTGGGTGAATCTTAGTTAAGTATTCTGAGAAAACATTACCCCACTACTAAGGACCAGGCGATGCAATGCAATTAACCATGCTTTGAGAAGCTAATACTTCATTACCTTCTTGGCTCAAACGTCTAGAATACTTTATGATTTACAAATTACTATCACTTGACCCTACAACTACCTCACCAAGCAGCTAGGCACCTCAGAATGTCTAAAGCATAAAATTCGTATTAGTTTTAATGGTTTGTAAATCTTTTCTGTGGGCAATCATTTTTGCAAATAATTTCCTTTGCAATTCTTATACCTCTTCTTCCTTTTCCTTATTTTATTGCATCAGCTAGAATCTCAAAGCCTTACTACTCAGTATATGGTCTATGAGCCAGCAGCATTGGCATCACCTGGAAGCTGGCTAGAAATACATAATCTTAAGCCCCACCTCAGACCGCTTCATCAGAATCTATAGTTCAACAGGATCCCCAGGTGCTCACATGACAATTAAGTTTGAGAAACACAGCACTGTTACTGTTGAAAAGCAGAATAAGTAAAGGTATCAGGTTTTTTTTGCTCAGAATGTAGTAAGAATGTATCACTATTTTCATCATTATGATGTTTATTGTAAGTTTTTACAGATGTCCTGCATCAGGCCAAAGCAGGAAACTATGTAAAATTAATGTGTTGGTCCATTTTCACACTGCTATAAAGACATACCCAAAACTAGTGATTTAAAAAAAAAAAAAAGGTTTAATTGACTTACAGTTCCATGTGGCCAGGGAAGCCTCAGGAAACTTACAATCATGGCGGAAGACAAAGGGGAAGCAAGGCTCCTCTTCACAAGGTGGCAGGAAAGAGCATGAAGGCAGAAGGAACCACCAAACACTTATAAAACCACCAGATCTCGTGCGAACTCACTCACTATCAAGAGAACAGCATGGGGGGAACTGCCCCCATGATTCAATGACCTCCCTTGACAGGTGAAGATTATGGGGATTAATTTTCAAGATGAGATTTTGGAACACAGCCAAACCATATCAATTAATAATTCTGAAAACTTAAGGTCTAAAGAAGCGTTGGCCACAAGATCATCTAGCTTGTAAGTAACAGATGGAGCACAGAAGTCCACGCTTGTTTTGCCCTGATACAGAGGGGCCATCATAAGGGAAGATGGACTAAAAACAAATTATTCCAAGCTATCAATGCATATTTGTTTAATGAATAAATTTCACTCTACTTTAATATAATAGGTATGTTTCTACATAGCTGAATGAACAGTAAATCCTAGATCCTTGAGTATTTGTAAGCCACATGATTCAATGTGCAAAAAGAAATCTCTATTTTAAGGTACTCTGTACTAAATCTTCTCACAAAGAGGAAAAAATAGCTTGCTTCATGAAAATGTACTCCCTGATAGATTTTAATCAACAAGTGTTGATTGGGCACAGCTGTGTGCCTATAACCGTCTTTAGTTTTAATAAGTATTCAGAAGATAGAAGACAGTGGTTCTCAAATTTGGCATGCATAAGAATCACCTGGAGAGTTTATTAAACCACAGAATGCTGGTCTAATCTCCCACCCCGAGTTTCTCATTCAGAAGGTTTGGGGTGTGAGCCAAAAATCAGCATTTCTACCAGGTGCCAGGGACCACACTTTGAGAAGCACTGAAAAAAAATATCCTCCCTTCCTTTAAGGCAGCAGTTCTCACTTATGGCTGTCGATCACACTCAACTGGAAAGCCGCTTAAAAATACTTATGCCTGGGTCCCTACCACGACCAACTGAATCAGAAATTCTGGGGGCAGAGTCTGAGCACTTGTATTTGTCACAGATTCCCAGGTGTACTATTCTATTTTCAAATGGCTATAAAGATACTACTTGACACTGGGCAATTTATAAAGAAAGTAGGTTTCATTGACTCATAGTTCCACATGGCTAGAGAGGCCTCAGGAAATTTAAAATCATGGTGAAGGTGCAGGAGAAGCAAGGATGTCTTACATGGCAGCAGGAGAAAAGAGAGCAAGTGAAGAGGAAGTGCCATAGTTTTAAAACCATCACATCTTGTGAGAACTCACTATCAGGAGAACAGCATGGGGGAAACTGCCCCCACAATCTTAACACCTCCCACCAGTTCCCTCCCTCAACATATGAGGATTGCAATTGAAGATGAGATTTGGGCAGGGACACAGAGCCAAACCAAGTGTTTCTAATGTGAAGCTAGAGTTAAGCACCACTGAGGCTTAGGTTTTAGTTGGAGAGATAAGACAGACATGCAAAGGCAGTTCCAGGGCCCTCCTGTTTTTCCTGCTTCCCAGCTCTGCATTCACTAACACTACATTGCTAGCTTGAAATCAGTCACGGTAGAAGTATTTACACTACAGAAATTGGTAAATGCTACAAATCAGGACTCACCCCGTCCACCTAGAGAACACTGACAGCACACCACATATGGTCAGGCAACATGTGCCACAAAAAATGAGGAGATGAAATCCCACTGAACTGGAGTGGACAGTGAGGACCTCCAGAGGAGATGGGGCCAGAGATGGACCAAAAGGATGAATAGGATCTGTAGAGAAAGAAAGTTATCCACCTGGGTGAAAACATGCGTTCATATTCAGAGGTGGGCACAGTGAGGGGACTGCACATGCTTAAGAGAAGGATTCTTGTGGTAGAGGAGTGTTTCCATGAAATTTGGTTTCAGAAGTTTAGAATTTCACATAATGGGTCTCCACAAAAAAGCACACACAAGCAGTGTAGGCCCATATAATGGCCAAACTTATATTTAAGAATCATTAATAGGCAAAAGCAGGCAATGTTGCAATTGTAGCTTGCTGATAAGATACCACCCCAACCCTATCAGTGCTTCCCAGGGATCTCCTGACTTTGTATCAGGTCAACACCTTGTAGGCAGTACCTAAGAGGTACCCCAGACCTGTCCATCTAGCCCCCATTTTCTCACATCAATTACACTAATCTGTTTGATCCTATTCACCCTCTCCCAGAAGCCTTCAGTGGGGAAATTTGCATCTTCAAAATCTTTCTTATTCCCAGGTGGAGACTGGACTGTAAACATCCATTCAAGATCCTGGATACTCTGCAAGAAGCAAAGGGATCTCAGCTTACTGGAAAAACAAGATTTCAGGAAAACCAAAAATAAGGTTAAGGATGGAGGATGGAAGAGTCTTGCCTATCCCTCCAGCAAAAGGCCAAAGACAGGCCTGTAGGAACCACTTCTGCATGTTTCCTGTACTCAAAACACTTGGGCCTGTATCTGTTTTCTTGCCTCCTCTCTCCAGGTACAGTATGTATCTTCTCTCTCCAGATACACTTCACTCCTGTATCTGGAGCAAGAAGAGGCAAGAAAATAGAAAAATACCCATGAATATTTCATGCAGTGCCTCTGCTGATTTTTTAGTTCCCTGAACACCCATTAAAATGCCACTGTAATAATGTCATTGTTTGCTCGTCATTTTCTACCTGGCTCTTAGGGAGGAAAAAAAAAGAAATAATAATTCCTTGCTCTGATTGGGAGGTCACACGAAATCATCTACCACTTGTACTAAGACTTTTGAAGATCAAAGGGCTAAACAAGCACATTTTCATTTATTTGGCATCATTCAAGGAGGTAGGATTCCATAGAAGTACATTTTCCGGATAAATGAAGCTTATCCTTAAGCACTAGATTTGTTTTTTTAATTTTAACCACTGCAAATATAAATTATTCTAGAATGGTTTCCACTTCCCTGTTTTCTTCGATAAAGCAAATGGAGAAAAAAATGTAACCTGTTCTGCAGTACTTCAGAATCCTCACTGTAAAGAGCCTGTATTTTTACCATGCTATCATACATGATGGCTCAGGCTTACTGTGATACTTAAGACTGCTTGTCTCTGAATCAAAAGCCTCGCACTGATGAGCTTTCCAAAGTCCTAGCTGTTACCTTCCTATCTACAGTCTGTCTGTCTGCCATCACGTCATACTCCCATCACAGTGTCTGCCTCTCGTGTCAATTTTCCAATCCCTACTTCCTTCCCAATGACAACTTCTTGCTCTAAATTTGCTAGAAACTGAGAAAATTAACACCCAAAGTTATTATAATAATATGTAAAGAAAGTACTATCATAGTACATCAAGAAATAGTCACTGTGCTCTGAACACGGGCCAAAGACAATATTCTCCGAGAAAAATGTTCAACTTGAATCACATGAAACTCCTGACATCTTGACTTGGTGTCACTGAATTGTGTTAGTTTCTTTGTTGCTTCTTGATGCACCCTGGCGAACCCTGCCTAAGAAGCAATTCTTAGATAAGTAAGGTGTTGTTGTTTAATAATGTTTGATCAACAGGTATACATACAAGTGTTTATGGTTATTCATACATATATTAAGCATTGACTGTGTGCCAGGTGCTGTAGTGACAAATGTTACAAAATCCTTTTCACGCTATGTTCACAGTCTGGCTCTGAGACAAGGCCCACAAGACCCCACTCCTGCTAATCTCTTCGACCTCACCCCTGACTCTCCTGCTCAGCTGCCATTCTCCAAGCACTCCATCCTGAACACAGGACAGGTCCTTCCTCTGGGCCTTTGCACTTTGCTCTTCCCCAACCTGAGATTTTCTTCTGCAGATCTTTGCAGGGCTGACTCCTATTCTTTCAGATCTCAGCTCAGCTATTCCCCCGCTGGCCCCTGTATGTCTAGCTGTTCCTTGCTTCCCCACTAGTACATTACTTTGTTTTGGCTTTTTCTCTAGAACCTTCCAGAATCTGAAATTATTATGTCTGCTAGCTTGTTTACCATCCATTCACCCCACTTCTGTACAAGCTCCCCAAGTACAGGGGCCTCCTCTGTGTCAGCCACTGCCCTAGAACCCCCTGGGACAGCACCAGGCCATGAGAGATGCTCCACAGAACACCTGGTGAATCAGCAAATCAGCGTAAATAGAATACAACGAAGTAAGTTACGGCAAAGGAGAGCAGAAAACACCTACCCAGGCCTGGGTGTAGAAAAAGATATCTCAAGGAGGGGAGGACTGAGTTGGGTCTGAAACAGTGACTGGAGCACAAGGCAAAACAAACCAGAGGGTATTCCAGATAAAAGGTCACATATAAGCAATACGCTGAAAATACATACTAAAGTAACCCTCACAGAATCCCAGCATAATATTATCCAGGAATCCCCTGCACTGTTGGAATGGCAGTGAGAAAGAGAAAAGTCCCTCTTCTGTCATCTCCCCTCCCAAGGGGATTATCTGGCCCTCTGCAGATCCTAGAAAACACTCTCAAATACTCTCTGTATGAGTTTGCTAAGACTACTGTAACAAAGTACCACCCAGTTTGGGTGGCTTAAACAACAGATATTTATCTTATCACAGTTCTGGAGGCTGAAGTCCAAGATTAAGGTGTAGACAGAATTGCTTCCTTCTAAGGGCTTTAGTGAATTATCTTTTCCAGCCTCTGGCCAGCTTCTGGTGGTTTGATGGCATCTTTGGCATTCAGCTGCATCACCCTGATCTCTGCCTTCATGTTCACATGGCATCCTCCTTATACGTGTCTGTCTGTGTCCAAATTTCCCCTTTTTATAAGGACTCCTGTTCCCCCTTTTATAAGGTCTCCTATTCTTCCAGATCTCTGCAGGGTTATTGAGGTGATATAGCTAGTACTCTGGGATATTGCAGCTCCTTGATCAGGGCCTACCCTACTCCAGCATGACCTCCTCTTAACTAATCCCATCTGCAACAACTCTGTTCCCAAATACAATCACACTCTCAGGTACCAGAGATTAGGACTTCAACATATAAATTCTAGGGAGACACAGTTCAAGCCATACAAGACCACATGTTTGAAGGCGGTTTCCCTAACAGGATCTACTTCTTCAGAGTGAAGTCATGTCTGGGTCAATTCTGAGCACTGTGGAGGCATATCAGCCCTGTCCGGCCACTAAAAAGGGAGCACACAAAGAACGGACCCCTGGGCTGGAGAACCTGCTTGGGAGAAGGACTAAAAGAAAGATGTGAGCCCATTCCCACTCAGGGAGGAGCTGCAATATCCCAGGTACCAGCTAGATCACCTAAGCAGCTCAATAACCCTGCAGCGTCCCAGCTGTCATCTGAAAGTGATGCAGTACAGGGCATCCAGGAAAGGAGATATCCTAAAGCCTGAATATTCAAAGGCCCGGGATCTTGAAGAAACACTAAAAAAATGACAAAAATAGAGATGAAGTTTCCTCCTCTGCAAAATGAAAAGTTAGACATTGGACCCTACAGACTACCCCTGCCACCTTGAATCTATGGTTCAAGGCTGTGCCATGCTTTATACTGGGTGGCCACTTGATAAACACATATCAAATAGTTGAAGGAAGAAATGAATAAATGAGTGAGTCTATAGCCATAAGGACAAAATGCAATAACCCTCATTATGGTTACACTCCACCCACCGCTGCAAAAATAAAGTCCAGGAATGAATCTGAGTTAAAGATCATTGCCCTCTGGAAGTACTTAAAATGGAATAATATCATAATCACTGCAACAAAGCAGCCCAAACACACCGAGGGCCTAATTAGACCTCAATATATATGCAAACGGGTCCTGCCCAAATTTTCCTTGCCTCAAAACACAGATCTCAGACCCTTTCTCCCCATGCAAGTCCTATCCATTGCTGGGGCTTAGTTAAACTGCATTCCTCAGTGTTGAGGCTCCCAAATGATCTACTCTGAGAAGCAATTATTTCCAGGGTTAAAAATTCTCCTGTTCTTACATCCCAGCCTGATGTGAGTTCCTCCTGCAAAGGGCTGAGCAGCTACAGCCAAGAATACAATCACCGAGAAGGACAACCTGTAATCTTAACTTTCTCTTTGTACCTCGACAGCCACTATCAGCATCAAGGCGGGGGAGGGGGACCGCAGCGGGGAACTGCAAGTAGAGAATCAAGCGCACACCTGTGCTGTGAGACTTCTCCAAGAGAAAATGAAAACACCACCATAATAATGCTAGGGTTTAAGAAGAGAAATCTCTTCAGAAATGTGAACTCGAAAGAAAAAGGAAAAGGAGAAAGTAATGAAGAAGGTTCAAACCCCCAAGCTGAATTTCGAGCCACCACCGCAAAGCAATATCCAGCTTAGAAAAAGCAAAAAATAAAAATCCTCTCAACCCAACATTAAAACAGCAGCCCTCCAAATACACAGGAATGCAGACACACAGACAGCAGCTGGCTCTGTGGCAGAAGCACAAAATTCACGGTAACACCTAGAAACACAAAAGCAGCTAGAGACTATGGCCCATGGGAACCTGCTTTGCTGACGTACCTGCCTAGTGTCTGAAGGACAAGTATCCCCTGCCCTGCAAATCGATGAAAATCCGCCTGCAGTGAGACTCAGGATGCACTGAGGACAAGAGCTAATGGCAATTATTTAGTTTTAATAACTGGGTAATTGCTGACCAGACCAACAGAAGCCAAAAGGCCAATGCCTTTGCTTTGCCAAGGAAGCCAAGGGTTAGATGTTAACTGCATACAATTAAGTGGATGGCTGCCCTGGTCACCTCTAATTGGGTTGTGTTGCCACATGATGTGGGGACAGAACATTTGGGTCAGGGGGCCTCTGGCAGACACACCTGGACAGAGCAAGCACAAACTTTTGTGAGCTGTAATTGGCTTAAAAAAAAAAACCCTTAACTTGGACAACAGCAGCTGTTCAATGCTGCAGTGGGTTAGAGGTCCAAGGGGATAATGGCTGTTGATATTGTATATGGACACAGACCTTTCAGCTTCAGTAGAAGCCAAGGGACTATCTGCGGGGGTCCTGAAAGCAGGTGGAACTGATAGAAGGTCCAGTCCTTAAAATTCAGTCCTGGACATTATAATCCAAACATCAGAATGTTACCCATACACTAGCATGGAGCATGAACATTCAGGATCTCAGCCAATGCACTGCCAGCAACTTCTGAAGACAGGTACTTAAGCTCATAAGGGAGCTGTCTTGAAAATGTCACCCTGACCACTGTCTGAGGATTGGTGCCATCTGAGGCCTGCCTAGATGCCACAGGCAGCCTCCATTCTGCATGCTCGTCTAGGCTCTGTCCTTGTTGTGGTTTTTCTCCACTCTTGGGATGCTTTCTCCACTCCCGTTCAAACCCCAGCTGATAGATTCCCAACTCCACCTTTCACCCACCCTTACCCTGCCTACAAATTCTGTTTATGAAGAAGGTGCTGAATAAGCATTGCCTGCCCTTCCTACTTATTTACCCCTGCTTAACTCTTTGAGTTCTCCATCAATTTCAAACTCAAAGGGTCCTTAGAGGTCATGCAGACCAACTTTATAGATAAAAATAAACCTAGGCCCAGGCAGGTTCCATGGACTATTCAGACATTCTTTTATGTCTATTGCATGTAGAGGCACCTCATCAGTATGCCGTGTGCCTCTGAAGGACAGTGCTCTTATGTGATCCTATATGCACCTTTCATACACCCCCATAGTATTTAACATAAATGTGGACAGAAGTAGATCCTTAGTAAACAGCTCTCCATTAGTTCACCATCATTTGTCCCCTTCCTCATGGTTCACTGATGGCCTAACTCTAATAATAGTGCTGCAAGGCTCAGAGCGACCTCAACTTCCTCTAACCACATGGATGAGGAGCCACATAATAACTTAATGATTTTATAAATGAGAAAACCACTATGGCTGATGTTCAACATGTAATAGGCAGTAAGAAAGGGAAGCAGGGGCTAGCTCCCCACTGCCTCATTCCAGACATGTCCATAGTCAGTACCCACTCACTAAATGGGTGCACAGCTTTGTGTAAGGGTATTTAGAAGCAAAAATAAAAATAAAAATACTCAGTCCTTGATCTTAAGGAGTTTCAATTGAACAGGGAAAACAGCAACATGTATCATTATGATTCTGTGTGACAAATGTGATGAGAAAAGGTAAAAATAGTATTATTCTACATTATTAAATGAAACTCTATATTGCTCTCCTGCCTTACAAACATGTAACCCATGATCAAAACTTGGCTGGCCTGTCAATGCCCTGGCATACCTCTGCCTCTAGGTTTCTGCTCACACCATTCTCCCCACCTGGAATGTCCTCACTCCTATGTAAATCTATCCCATCTTAGAAACTCAAGTATCAAATTGAATCCTAAATTCTTCAGGATTATTCTTTTCATCTAGGTTTTCCTTAGCTACTCTGCTACTTACTTTCTGCAACACTTATTTGGTCTCTTATGATATTTCTTGTCCAATTCTTATGTCCTTATTCAACTCTCATGCAATCTTATTACTGATCTAAATTTTAAATTCCTTAATGGTAAGTCCCAAGTTCTCTTCTCTAGAAAATTCACATATGGATAAGTCCCAGTTACATAGTGAATGTTCAGTGTATCTCCCTGCAGAGTTAATGTATGAATTAATGAATGAATATCCTTTTGCAGAATGAATGTATGAATGATTGAATGAAATATTTTCTTGCAGAATGGATGTATGAATCAGTGAATGAATAAATGAACCAAATCATTGGTCAGGTTTCAACTGTTGGTCAATAGTTCCAAATAAAATTTATCCACTGCCTGCCTCCTTTCCCCCCTGTTATAAACCACACACATTTATTTATATACTATTAATACTATTTTCAGTCATCCCGAGGGAATTCATCTGGAATGCATTAGCCATAGAGGTCTTCTAAGATTAGTCAGGTTATTTCAATTGTACCTTTTCTAATTTAATTTCTTCTTTTGCATCCCCCTCCCACCCACTCTGACTCCATCTGGATTATTTTTGTTGGTCGTAAAAAGGAGAAAACACATAAATGAGCTGGCAAGAATAGGGAATAATTCTAGGGTTCAAATTGCCATCCTCTAATGAGTAGAATAAATGTTTATTGATGCAAATAAACAAGATGCCAATACATGGGCTCAGAGGTCAGGGCCTAGCCTAGCAAGGCCCCAACAGGGACTGATTTCTGTAATCAGCTTTCATTTCTCTATGAATAGCCCAAGTTACAAACAAGCTAGATGAAAATCATTTCCTAGGTAAATTTCCATGTCCTAGAACAGGAAGCAAGGCCCTGAGCCCAACACTGCTCTCAACTCCAAGTCTCAGGGAAGCTTATCTATCTTTGAATGTCTCTCCTGACTTCTCCCTTAATAGCACCTAAAACCAAAAATGCCAGGGGAATAAAGTTTTTCTCCCACTATTCTGGACTTTGCCTCTAACATCTGCCATATCTATAAGTGTGCAGCAAAAGTCTTGCCCTCTAAAGGTTATAGTATAAGGGCAAGCAATGATGCACAAAGGTGCCCATGATTCCCAAACCTGGCCCTACAATCCAATCACCTGGAGATCTGGCTAGCAACAGATGGAGAGATTCTGATTCAGGAGCCCGAGGGTGGGGTCTGACAATCTCATGTTTAACAGGGGCCCCAGATGATTTTGATGTAGCAGACCCCTATGACAAACTGGTAGAGAGCAGAGAAACTCAGTGTGATGGAAACAGCATGTGCTTTTGAGACAAACAGGCCTGGAATGAAATCCCAGCCGTATCACTTACTACAAACTGGGGTAAACTCCTCTGCATTTACTTAACTCTTATCTTCAGTCAAGTTTTGTTTCATCTGGATGAGATCGATTAACTTCGATGAAAGCACAAAACATTCACAAAATTAGTAGCATGGTGCCTAGCACATAGCAGAATTTTAGTAAGCAGAACCTGCCCAAATAGGGCCCCTGAACTCTTACCTCTGAGACTGTCTGGCCCAGTGCAAATTCCACTAAATTATAGTAGGTCTACTAAATTAAGACTCTTTACAGGATGTAACTATGATTTAAACCTTTCAGACACATAAATTCTCAATTAGGAAAAAAAAAGCATATTTGAGGTTTCTGAAAATATGGTCACCATAATGATAGCCCAAAATGTATAGCTATAGGCCAGCCTTGGACCTTTTGGTCATTGATCTCTGAAGAATGTCACAGTAAAGCTGCCTCATTCATAACATGATGCCATAACACAGACCCCAAGGACAATGTCGCACTAGAAAATAAGATCGTGGATAAGAAAGATCTTTGTCCTGTTATAAAAGCCTACTGTAAGGTAATGAAAGTATCTTTTAAAACCACATTTAGAGAAGAGGGAAAAATCATCAACAAAGTCACACATTAGGATCCCTACACTTTTATTATCAAGGTTAATCATTCGTATAGTATTAGGAAATGAGCTCTTGATTAAAACCTAAGTGTTTCTAGCAGCAAATACTTAGACTCTTCCTGTTCTTCCTTCACTCAAACATTTTGTATTTAGTGCATCTTTCAGAATCCAGCCTTAAGGGAAATTTTCATTTGGGGTTTCAGTGCATTTGTTCTCCTCTTGACATAACCTGGCCCAATCACTCTACATGAATGTAGATCATTTTTCCTTTTACATTTCTTGAGAAGAAAATTTGCCGGTAAGTATCATTTAATCTTTCTCAAACTATGAAAGTGGCCCTGGTTCCACCCATCAAATGGATTCCTCACTCATAATTTAACAAATTAGAAGGTGCCCTAAACCTTTTCCTGTGGGAAAGACCCAAGTAAATCTTATTTGGATAGATTACCCACGGTTGTCCAAAGTCAATGCCAAATTCTTAAAAGATACCTAGCCAGGTACATTTAATTAAAAGGTCAATCAGTAGAGTAGACATACTCCTACTTCAGTGATAAATTGCTAGAAGAGTTTAACAAATTACTTTTGAACCCAAAGTCCCAGTTTCCATGAAGGTTTGTTTGTTCATTCGTTCATTGGTTTGTTTTGTTGGTTGGTTGGTTTGGTTTGGTTTGGGTTTTTTTCAAAAGCCGCATGAATTCCAATAAACCCTTTCCAAGGCTGCTGAATAACGAATGATAAAAATCTGTCTACAGGCATCTAAGATATATAGAAAATACTTAAACCCTCTATTTTAACTCTCAGAACCTCATCAGTAACTTCATTATTATATACTTCCTCAGACTGCTCTATGATCTTTATTTTGAACATAAAATGTTCAGATGAGAGTAATGAATTCCATTTTAAAGGAATCAAGCGCTGATTAAAGGACGTTATATTTCAATCACTGCACAGATATAACAACAATCACAATGAGACACACCTAACACATCCCTAAGATCTTCTTCTTAGGGAGATCTTCTTTTTAGGGAGGCTAAATGTGTCTGTGGACCAACCTGAGAGCTGGCCCAGCCCACAGCAAAACTGTGAAGTGACTTAAATTTGCCCTTGAAGTCCTTCCACTTTTTTGTATGCAAGGCTTACCCTCAGTGGTGATTACCCTCCCTTGCTAAGTTTGCCAACTGTAGCACCTTACTCAGCTTTGCAATCCAAGCAGTATCTCATGCTCCAAAATGATCTCTCTCTTTTCCTTGTCACAAAAAAGTTTTATCCAGGTGCAGTGGCTCATGTCTGTAATCCTAGCACTTTGGGAGGCTGAGGCAGGTGGATCGCTTGAGGCCAGTAGTTCGAGACCAGTCTGGCCAACATGGTGAAACCCCATTTCTACTAAAAATACAAAAAAATAGCAGAGAATGGTGGCATGCACCTGTAATCCCAGCTACTCAGGAGGCTAGAGCAGGAGAATCACTTGAACCTGGGAGGTGGAGGTTGCAGTGAGCTGAGATTGCACCACTGTACTCCAGCCTGGGTGACAGAACCAGACTCTGCCTCAAAAAAAAAAAAGTTTTAAGACTCTGTGCTTAACTAGAGCTTTTAAAAGAAACTAATCAGAAAACCTCATTCCTGCTGCTAAACTATGATTTAATATATATCCTTCCCATTAGCATTTACATTTTTTAAGAGAGAATATAAGAATTTAATTCAATTGAATAAAAACCCAATGACAAAAATCCCAGCCACAGTATAAGGTCATTGCGGGAGAGTATCTCTGGGTAGGAGCCACCTCCATTTCCCTCCTCATATCAGACTACTTAAGTGAGCAGACACAGAGCTATAAATGCACCTTCCCTGCAATGGGATTATTACAGCTTGTTTTCATCACAGAATGTCATGAATGAAAGGGATCCTGATTTTAGCCTCTCATTTCACAGCTGAGGGAACTACAGATCCCAGTCATTAAATGATTGCCCCAGATGCACAGCATGCTTTAGCTATCTCTCATTCACTCACCATGCCTTGCAAAGGCTTTGGAGCAGTACACCTATCCTAAACTCTCCTGCATTTCCTTAACCCTTATCTCCAATCAAGTTTTGTTTCATCTGGAGGAGAGCAATTGCCTCCTAACTAGTCTCCCTGACTTCAGGCTGGCCCATCTCTTGCAGGATGATGAGAATCCTGTCACTCATCTGCTCAAAATTTTTAGAGTAACTTCATTCTGGGAAACACCTATAATCTATAGTAAGGCCATTTGAGAGCAATCCTACATGATCTTCCAGCTTAGGATTTTTAATCTCCCATAACAGAGAGTCCAGCACCTCCCAGGAAACCTCATCTCATAACCAGGCGTTCCCATGAGAAATTTATTCCTTATTTTGACCCTGAATCTATCCTTCTGTGGCTGCTACAGATTAGCACCAATTCTGTAATCTGATACTGCATTAAGCAATCCTAATATTTCTTGTACTTCATACCCCTTCCTGCATCTAAAGGCTGTTATCATGTTGCTTTTTTGCCCTCTCTCTTGCTGTGGGCTTCTTCCTCTCTTGTATGTCTTCCAATTTGTCCATATCTCACTGTGTACCTACCAAGGCAGAAAACTTATTCTAAATTAAAATATTTCAGACATAATATTCCAAACTAAGAAATGCAGAGTTCCAAGAAATTATCCCCATATTCAAGAAATTTGCATTCCAGAATATAGGTCCATTAACATAGATTAAGACTTTGTGAGTTTTGCTTATTGTATCACAGAATTGACTCATAGTGAACTTTGAGCTTACTGGGGCCCAAGTTATTTAATATTTTACTCATGCTACTAATTCTCTGAAACATCTACCTCATCCTATTTTGTGCAGTTTAATTTTGGGATTTGTAGAACTTTACATTTATCCCTGCTACATTTCGTTCTGTTAGACTTGGCCCAGATCTCTAGTCTATAAATATCATTTTATATCCTGTGTCTGTCTTAGTATTCACTGTCCCACCTGTCTTATTATTTGCACACTAGGTGAGTTTGCCATCAATATCTTCGCCAACCTGAGAAAATAGAAGCCTGCATTTCTTAGGTAGACTGGAAGGCAGGACCAAGGACAGAGCCGTTAAGTCGGCTACATGGAATACTATCTTCAGATTAACTTTCAACCATTGGTCAGCATCCTTTGAGTACAAACATTTGACCAATTATTAATCCATCAGTTTCCCTTATGTACAAATATATTCCACAGTGACCACAAAGATACCACAGGAAAGTTGTTCAGGAATGTTGCCGAGGTCCATTCTGCTCGTTATTTTATTTTCTCACCTAATAGTTCTGTGACTCTTAAAAAAGCAGTAAGATTTATGCTAGCATGAATCGCTTGTATCAAGCCCTCATTGCATCCAAGTGATCATCACCTCCTCTTCATTGTTTTAGTAGCCTCTTCTGCAATCTTTCCCTGGGTCATTTTCAAGCTCACCATTCTAGAATCATGGCAACCATCATAACATCTAATAGCAGCTAGTGCCACCCACTAACTGATATTACACACACCTTGTCTTTGCACATGTTTTCAAACATATTGCTTTAAAAATGTGGCTGATGCTGATCAAAAAATTAATTACATAGCAATTTAATATTTTAATTTTTATCATTTGTTGGTTTTCAAAAAATAATGCTCACTTTCATTGTTTTGCAAGGAATCTATTTTATAATTAGATAGTACAGACTCAGGAAATACCAGTGAGACCAGGGCTTTAAAAACTAAAATTCTTTCCATGAGGAAATCAAATAATTAAAATGGAAAATATTAAATGTATGCAAAATATGAAAAGTAATTTACCAAGTACTACGAAAAGTAATTTACCAAGTACTATGAAAAGTGACATGGCTGGCTCTGTCCATTGCACTGGGTTTGGAGTCAGCAAAGCTGAATTCAGAAGCTTTTGCTCAGTTTGTACTAGTTGTGTAACCTTGAGGAAGTTACCTCCTCTTTCCAAAGCCTATCTCCCTCATTTGTGAGATATGGATAATCCTAGTGCCTCTGCTGAGGGGGCTGGGAATATTCAATGAGAAAATAATGAATTTGTACAGTTATTGACATACAATAAGAACACACAAAACTCAATAGTATTTATATGCTTCCATTTTAAATCCACCCTTTATATTGAACATTTGAGCCAAAGATGCCCCAATTTTTAAGAAGCACAAAATATAAAGAAGACATAAATATTTAAGGAGAAAAGGAACTTGGAAAACAGCTGATGCAGAAGTCACAATCATGTTCAAAGTGATAAAGCATTCCTTGGTCTGATTATGGCCTTGCACTTCTAAGGACAAGATCCTTGAAAATTGTTTCTTTGTGACCATTAAATACACACACACACACACACACACACACACACACACACCCTATATCTTGCACAGAACAAGGTACATGGTCACTGTTCAATAACCATACTTAATCCTCAGAGTTGGAAGTCGAGGTAAAAATTAACTGCAGTAGGTTTGAAGAAGGTTACCCAAGAGCCCCTTCCCTGGGAATTGCCTGTCCCCACTGTGGAGTGGTGACCTTCTCACAGCCATGCTCCTGCTTCAGGGCTCTGCACATTGCCCTCAGTAGATTGGTTTAATGGTGGACATCTGATCACAGCTGGGAAAACTGCATTCCCTCTTTTAGGAATCTGCTGGAAATCTAGTAACACTATTGGTTGAGACCTGGAAGGAAAGTCTAGAGAATCCTTTTTTTTTCCTTTGAGACAGTCTCGCTCTGTTGCCCAGGCTGGAGTGCAATGGCGCAATCTCAGCTCACTGCAACCAATGCTTTCTGGGTTCAAGAGATTGTCCTGCCTCAGCCTCCCAAGTAGCTGGGATTACAGGTACCCGCCACCACATCCAGAAATTTTTTGTATTTTTAGTAGAGACAGGGTTTCACCAAGTTGGCCAGACTGGTCTCAAACTTCTGACCTCAGGTGATCCACCTGCCTTGGCCTCCCAAAGTGCTGGGATTACAGGCATGAGCCATCATGCCTGGCAGGAGTCTAGAGAATCCTAACCCTGAGGCCTGGATTCTCCCTGGTCCCTACCATTTTGGGGCTTAGTTTTTTCCTGAAATACCTACAGTATCTTTCCAGTAAATTTTCTTTTCTTCCTTGAGTGGATTCCAGACAGTTCCCATTGCTTTTAATTTTAAAAGAAAGGAAAATAAACTGAATTAATATACTGAGAATAATGAAAAAAAGATACTGATTTTATTGGGCCGGCCCTGTTCATTGCTACACCTGCTGTGGCTGATACAAATAACCAAAATAAGATTTAATTGTTTATTATTTGCTAGAACAAACTGAACAAGACTCAGTAAAGTTTTCTAAGAAAGAGATTATAGAATCATGCCATCAAAATATATCAGCCAGATCTATAAAAAGATAATGAACTTTAGATTCAGACCACATGACATCAGAGAAAAGCCAGAATTTGCCAAAACAAAGATTTTTCTGAGAAGATCAATTGAGATAATAGCCAATATTGGTTATGTGCTTACCACATGCTAACTATTGCTCTCAGGGCATTTATGTGCATTACTCATTTAATCCTCACAAAAGCCATGTCATATTGGGCTACTATGATTCCCACTTAAAAACGAAGAAACTCAGGGAATGAGGGAAGAACTTTCGCAAGGTTTCATGGCTAGCAAGAGGCAGATCCAGGCTTTAAACCCAGTTTTCTTCACAGTGCACAGCTGGCCTCTTATTCCTGCTGACATGCTCAGTGTGGAAGTGCAAAGGCAGAGGCAAGAAACTGTTCTTCCAGGAGTTGTTTTATATTTTCTACTGATGCCTCCTACATGCCAGGAACTGTACTAGGTGCTGAGAATGGTCCAAACAGTGTCTCTTAAAGAACATGAATTCCCAGAGTTATAGGGTAATGCACAGAGCATAGCACAGTATCAAGTAGATGACTGATAATCAAAATTCAGCCTATATACCACATATGGGAAGCATTTCTTGTCTCTTTGCAATCTATAGGTTAGGTTAGCACCTCTCACTCTCTCCAGGAACTCCATGCATCTGTCATAGATTTCTCAGAGTATTACAAGTATGGGCATGTCTATTCACTACCCTCTAAATATAAGCAATTCATGTGTGTGACTGTGCTGTTCATCTACCTCACTAGAGCCAAGAAGCATTCCTGACATGGGTAGATGCTCAACAAAAGTTTGTTGAATGAACTCCTTAATATGACTGATTACTTCTCTAGAAGCCCATCCTCTAAAAACAAAAATCATTGCAGGACAAACACTTTGAGCAGCTGGTTCATTAGCGGAGTTGGGTTTGTGCTAAATCATCAGCGGAGTTGGGTTTCCCATCCATCCTAGAGGTGACCAGCCAGATGGGGGAGGTGCAGACTGACCACAGAACAATGGACCAATGTTCCCTGGAATTGGCATCATTAGTTTGGGCCTTCAGCCACTTAAAGGAAGTGAGCCACCCTCAGTGGCACAAGCACGAATTTGAATTCACAGACTTGGAGTTGAATCCCTGCCCTTAACCCAGTAGTTGCGTAATTGAGCAAATAAACTTCTCTGAGCCTCAGTCTTCTCATTTTAATACTTGCTTCACATAGTCATTCTGAAGATTAAATGAAGATTACATAATTTAGATGCCAGGACATAGTCAATGTCAATACAAGTGAATATCCTACCCCTGGCTAATGCAGCAGATGTCTTTTAAAAGTATATACTGATCCCTGAGCCTGGAGGACATTATGCTAAGTGAAATAAGCCAGGCACAGAAAGACAAATATCACATCATCTCACTTGTACATGGAATCTAAAAAAGTTGAGCTCACAGAAACAGAGAGTAGAATGATGGTTACCAGAGCCTGGGGGAGCACATGGATGGGAAAAGGACAGATGGTGATCAATAGGTACAAAGTTTCAGCTAGAATGGAGGAATAAGCTTAGTGATTTGTATACAGAATGGTGACTATAATAAAACATAATACATCGTATATTTCAAAATTGACAAAAGAGTAGATTTCCAATGTTTTTACCACAAAAGTAAGTATTTGAGATGATGGATTTGTTCATTAGCCTTATTTAATCCTTAGAGGATTCATATTGAAGACATTCATCAAAACACCACATCATATGCCACAAATATATATAATTATTATTTGTCAATTAAAAATAATATTGCAACACCACCTTCAAAATAAAAGGGGTCATAATTTCTTCCTCCGAATAAGTATGTACTGATCCTTTTGATATGGATGCAACCTAAGTGTCCATCCATAGCTGAATGGATAAAGAAAATGTGGTATATGCATCCAATGAAGTATCATTCAGCCCTAAAAAAGAGGAAACCCTGCCATTTGCAACAACATGCATGAACCTAGAGGACATTATGCTCAATCAAATAAGCCAGACACAGAAGGACAAATACTACATGATCTCATTTATATGATGAACCTAAACGAGTCAAACTTAAAAAAGCAGAGAGTGAAATGCTGGCTCCCAGGGACTGGGATGAGGGGGAAGTAGGAGGTATCAGTCAAAGGATACAACATTTCAATGATACAAGATGAATAGATCCTAGAGATGAACAGCACAGCATAGTGCCTGCTGTCAACAATTCTCTGTCATATACTTAAACATCGGCTAAGAGGGCAGATCTTGTGTTAAGAGTTCTCATTACAAAATAATAACTAATAAAAAGGGTAGAAGGAAACTTTTGGAGGTGCTGGATAGGCTTATAGCATAGATAGTAGTGATGGTTTCAAGGGTGTATACTATTTCCTAACTTGTCATTAAATATTTCACATATATAAAATATGTACAGCTTTTCGTATGTTAATCATAACTTGTTTGTTCAAAAGTATATTTATATATAAGTATACACTAATTGATCCTTTTAGATGTTTTAGTCTATTTTTCTATCCCCTCTGTTCATTTTTCTCCGTTGGTAGGCTTTTTGATGTAGATGTGACAGTAGAGAACAGCTGTAAGACACAAATGATTAAGAAAGGAAAACCACAACATTAATTGAGGACGACAGTCTCATTATCTCATTTTTTTTTTTTGTAAAATCTTGAGTGAGAATCCCCCCTGAAACCTCGCAACTCGCAAAGACCCAAGGCTTGTAGCCATGTTCACCATGCAAATGGAACATCACTCCTCAAACCTCAACTAATTTTATGTTTAACTTTTTTAAACAAACCATAACAAATACTAAGTGTAGCTAATCATTGCCTGATTCCTTTGGAATTCTTTGTAATAGCACTAATTATGATAAACACATTTGGAATTAATGTGCATGTCTTATACATACATCAATTGCATTCTAATTTGCCATTACTTAACGCCCATGAAGTGAACAACATGTCTTCACTTTTAATACACCACTCACATCTTGGACAGCACAGACTTAAAATGGGTCCCAGGAATGCAACACCCAACCAGCAACCTGCAGAGAAATGAAGGCAAGAGGGAAACTGCAGGGAGAAAATTCAGCATGTCCTTTACTTCTTAGTGTTCATGATGCATTCTGGGTGAGCAGGTGGAGTCCAGATTCTGCAAACCTAAGCAACAGTGTGGGAGGAAATTAGGTTTTGGGGTTAAAAGCATGACTTTTGAAACAGACCAATTTCAAACTCTGGTTCTGCCCTTTATTAGCTATTTTGTTTTAGGCAAGTCACAAATGTCTGTAACCTTTAGATCCTTCATTTGTAACAGGGGAGATAATTATAGGTTCTCCATAAGATTGTCGTGAGGATTACATAAGAAAAATCAAATACTTTTCTATTGTTTACATATTGCCTGTGCTTTAATAAAAAATAGCATTATAATTAATAATAATCACCATTATTACAATAGAAAAATTACTACTGTAACCTAGAAATCTCATTCAACAGATACACTGGCATAAATATTACCTAAGGAGGCCCAGAATGCAAAAGTTCCCAGAGCACCACAGGGGAGGGAAGGCAGAACAAAGGTATCTTCTGACAGTCTATTCGTTTTCAGTTCTTTTTTGTTGTTGTTGTTACTGTTTTTTAAGAGGCTATTTTATGGGACTGGGTTCAAAGGGGAGATGATGATAGAGGCAAAGGAGAAGAGCTCTAGAATGAGAAGGCCGCTCTATCATTCTCCTGCCAGCCACCATGGGCAAGCCCATCAAGGATTTAAGGGTTGACATCTTCATCTGCAATATGGAGATGATAATGTCCATCTCACAGTGTTGTGAAGATCAAATGAGGTGATGAACCGGGTAAATGTAAAAGGATCATTACCAGAGTTTAGTAGTATTATTATCATTGTTAGAATGATCATAATCATTATTAATGAATGAAGATTTAGGGAAGCCCATTCTGAAATCTTTTTATTGTAGCTTTAGCCTTTAAGCTGATGCCTGAATAAAAGGATACTTTTACTTTCCTGTTCCTAACCTTGCTTCCAAGGCCTCATATCCACATCTGTACAGACCAGGCAGATTCCTGTGTTCCCAGCTCCAGCCTAGTTATCTCACAGAAGCACGTTCAGGTTCACAGGGGGCTTAGGGGAGAATATGGAGAAAATAACTCAGTCCACAGGCTGTGCTGACAGAGAGTCAGTAACACCCACTAATAGAAGGGAACTTACTGGGCATGGTTAAAAGGCACCTAGAAGTTCACCTCCTTTACCCCCAAGATTATCCATCTGGTCCAGGAACCCTAGCAGAAGGTGAATGCCTCCCAGGGCACATCTCCCCTACTGTCTTCTACTATACCAGGAATGCATTAAATTTGGCCTCCCTGCACTGGACCATGAGGACCGTAGAGTGGAGAAACCACATGGACAAAGAAGACTTTAACATTCCCAATATCAGTTATTAGCATACAGCGAATGCTTAATAAATGTTTCCTGAATGATTGTTAGCAGCTTGCAGGAGCATCAGTGAGTTCTCTGAGACATGCAAAACAAGGTACAACTTCACCCCGCTATGGCAGAGACGGTCTTCTAGGTCATGGTTGCTTCTAGGTCATGGTTGCAAAGACTGAGTTATGTAAACACCTGGCACTTACCAGAAGCTGCAGAGACTAACACTCAGCACATCCCTCTACAGCCCTAGACTTCAGAGTCTGAAGACCCAAGTTCCAGTCCTAACTCCATTTTACAGAGCATTCTTATCTCTTTAAGCTCCATATTTTTCCACAAGAAATGGAATAACAATATATGTTCTATCCACCCGACAGGATTACTATGAATTTTTTAAAGGTAATATATATAAAATGCTTTCCATTCTGATTTCAAGACTTATTAATGCTTATTTATATCTAAGCTTCTTACACACACGGCATTCCTAGAATGTGAACTAAATAACAATAATAGTAAGTGCTCTTTGTCTCTTTGTGGCCAGTCTTATGAAGTCTCAGCCCTAAGTCAATCATGACAGCGCGGTCGGAGCCCTGTTCCCGTCAACAGACTTAGTACCACTGACTGCCCTGAGCCTCCCTGAGCTTACTATGCTACACTTACTGTTTGACTGATTTAGTTGTCAAGAATTTTGCCCTTATTTGTAGTGTCCAGATGCCTGTTGGATGGGGCCCAGCCCTGGCTCTGATGTTAATATTTCTTGAGGCCCCAGGCCCAGCTGTCCAAGCTCTGCAGCCCAATGTTGTAGACTGCAGCCCAAATCTGGGCCTACATCAAACCGAGTCAAATTTCTGGAGTCATGTTACCGCTACCCGCTGGACAATGAGTATGGCCACTACCTACTGGTATCTTCCTCTACCCAAGCTCCTTAGAGGTCACTGCCAGGACAAACTGGATCTGAATTTTCCATAGATCCTTAAACACTGTGATTCAGGGGGCTGGTCACACTCCTCAGAGATCCCCTCTGTGCTGCCCCTCTGGCTTTTACTCAGCACATTACTAAGGTTATAACTTGTCACCCGGTAGATTACAAATGCAAAAGTTTGCACATCTTTTCTGATAAGGACTTAAGCAAAAACAGTTTTTTGGGAAACTTCAAGAGATGATGCTTCAGCCTTTCTGCATGTGTCACTGTCCAGCAGTAACAAGGAACCTCTTAGGGTGTCAATCTAAACTTTCTTCCACCCTCACCTGGCAGTAACAAGGTAGCACCTCCCCTCCCCTGTCCCCCACCACTAGCGTAATATAAGAGAAAACCTGCTAAAATAGAAGATCAAAATAAGATCCAGAGTCATATAATATAGTACCAAAATGTCCAGGATACAATTTTTTTAAAAAATCACTGATAACAAGAACAAGGAAAATCCCAACTTGAATGAGAAGAGACAATACGTGCCAACACTGAGAGGACACAGATGTTACAATTTTCTGATAAGAAGTTTAAAGTAGCTGTCATAAAAATGTCTCAATGAGCAATTATGGATACGCTTGAAACACATGAAAAAATAGAAAGTCTTAGCAAAGAAATGGGAGATATAAAAAAAGAACCATCTGGCAATTTTAGAACTGAAAAATAAAATAACCAAAATTAAAAATAAAAACTCAAAGGCTAGGCAAAAAAAAAAAAAAGAATGGAAAGAAAGATGAAAGAATAAACTTGAAGATAGAAAAACAGAAAATATTTTTCTAAGCAACAGAGAGAAAATAAGACTGAAAAAAAAAACAGAGTGTTAAGGAATTACACAAAGATCTAATGTTTATGTCCTAGGATATCCTGGAGAGAAAAAAAAGGTAGAGCTAAGAAATAACAACCAATATTTCCCCAAATTTGACAAAAGACACAAACTTAAAGATTCAAGCAGCTTGGAAAACTCCATACAAGATAAACCCAAGAAATGCACATCAGTTCTTGGAGGCCTCTGCTCCGAGCGACTGTGAATATCTAATGAGACAGATACGCCTACCAGGACCACAATGGCCAAATGGGCTGTTAAGATGTTTGGGTACCGAATGTCATTATTGCCTTCTGGTGATTAAAAAGGAAAGGCCTGACTGGGCCTCGGGGCTTGTGCCTGTAATCCTAGTAGTTTAGGAAGCTGAGGTGGGAAGATCGCTTGAGGCCAGGAGTTTGAGAACAGCCTGGGCAACATAGCAAGATCCTATCTCTAAAAAAAAAAAATTTTTTTTTTTAATTATCCAGGTATAATGGAATGCACGTGTAGTACCAGCTACTTGGGTGGCTGATGCAGGAGAATCCCTTGAGCCCAAGAGTTCAAGTTTACAGTAAGCTATGATAGCACCATTGCACTCTAGCCTGGGTGACAGAGGGTGACCCTGTCTCAAAAATAATAATAATAATAAAGCAAAAAGAATACAAAAGAAATATATATATATAATATTATATAAAAAGAATATAATATATATTAAAAAGAATATATTTTAAAAAGAAAAGAATAAAAAGGAGGAAAAAGGCTTTAATTTATTCTTTGAAACCGGGATTTCCAAGATGAGAAGCTACTATTATTGTTAATGGAAAGATTAACTTTATGTTAACCTAATAAGGCCAACTAATAGACAAGATCCGAGAAGAAAATTAGGCCCTCAAATCCCTAGCACCTCACCAGTTCTACATTATTATTTCTCCATACATACATACAAACCACTTTCCTTGCCTTGACACACAGAAGCAAGGAAACAAAAAAAAAAGTGTCTTTTATAAAACCTCTGTGCAATGCATGTTAATCCATTAACCTGTCATTGAGCAATGCATTAGGTATCACCATGGGCTGGAATCCCTTCCAGGGAAGCAAACAAGGAGTTCATGCCATTATGGAAGCTATCTGGAAGACAGACACTAAGAAAGCAACACTTTAATATGTGCTGTGAAGGACAAAGCCAGACTATGAGAATATAAACAAGGAGATCCTTAACCTAGAAGATGAGATAAGACTTCCCGGGGCGGGTGGGGGTGCATCGAAACAGTACACAGAAGGAGGAGTAAGTGAGACAACAGCAGAGATTCACATGTATTCTACATATTTTGATCACCATCTGATCCAGATAATTTCCTACTTTTGAGAAGCCTTCATTTTATCAAGGGATACAAAACTGCAAATTAATTATTTAACTCAGTGGTACACGACAGAGGAGAAAGGGAGCCACAAATTTCTAGAACTACACAGTACAGGCAGATTTTCTGAAGGAATTTGTCATAAATAATTAACTTTGACCGTTTCAGCCTTATGTAATAAAAATATCACTGAGTTTGCCTTTGTTCATATGCACTCAAAAATTTTAAATGCATACCATTTTGCATGTTTTAATCATGCCAAGAAAGACATTCTATGCATAAAATAAAGAAAATACTTCTCATTTGTAAAAGGAAAGACAGGCTAATGTTTCATGGTTCAGATCTTTCCTGTTCAACATTAAACACACTGTATCTCCTTACATACTTCCTACACAAAAGAGGTACCAAGTGAAATTTTGTTTGGTAGTTGAATATACCCAAACCTGAAAATTAGCACCCAGAAATCCTCCCATCCTACAAAGGTGGATGAATTCCTTGTCTTATTTTGCTTGGCCTTCTAATGGAAATCCAATCAAATGACTGAGTAGGTGAAATGGATATAGGAGTCTCTGGGGACACAGTGTGATCTCACTTGTCCCAGTAAAAGCACAGCAATGACTCCAGATCCTTCAGACACTCGGGATCTTCAGAGCCAGAAGCTTGAAGAGGGGATGTCAATTTAAGTGCATCTGAGACTGAACTCCAGAAAGCCCTGTTGACTTCCCCCTGTTGCAGGGACTACACCGAAGAGCCCTGCTCTATGAGATGTAGACATGGCCTCTGTTTAAAGTGCCTTGATTCTTTGGTTATGAAGATGGATAAAAGGGTTGTAACCTCTCCAGAGTGCTTTCAGTACTCCTGGGAGAAACAAATTCAGGAAATCGGGGCAATAGGCAATATGGTCATCCGTATCAGAGAGCTGGAGCAGTCATGAACACAGGCCCAAATTTGCCGTGAGGTGGTGAACTTCTATGTGGCAATAGCAGAAAAAAATTCAGAAAGAAATTGACCCATTTGCCTGACCTGTTTTGAAGACCCCTATTTACTATTCTACAAATACAACTTCTGCTTTTCTTGTCTCAGGCATTTGGAGAGAGTGAACCAAGATGGTCTTTTCATTTGTCCCTAGTGTCTAGACATCACTCAGACACAGAGTCCAGATCAGCATGGCCCTGAGGCAGCTGGCAGCAGAGATGAAAGTGACCGTGCCTGTGTGGGCAGGCACTGCTGGAGGCTGAGGTTTGTGTGTGTTTGAGTCTGGATCCAGCCATAGCCAGTGGCTTCCTCATGTGTTTTAATGACTTACAGAGCATCAGATGTATGAATGCCCCAAAGAGACCACCAGAGAAAACCTTGAGACATTCGTCTCTGCAGCTTATGTCCTGGGTTCCTGTGGCTTTCCTTCCAGCTGCCACAGTTGGGAGGAGGTAGGAGTAAGAGAGTCAGCTGACTCACCTGTGAGTGTTTGCAGGGAATTTGTATATTGCCAAGGAACTTTTCCTATATTTTCAGACCTTGGGTATTGGGAAACCCTTGCATCTCGGGGGAAAGTATAAAGTTGCTATCAGTTCTCAACAATGAATTGTTCTCCATGTAAACCCAATTTTGTCTGTGACCTGAAAGCCATTTCATTTCCCAAGGCCTGCTGGTTTCCTTATACATGCATTTACACATGTGTCAGCCTCAAAGCCCATGTGTCCATTCTTCTGCCTTGAGATCCCAGGAGAGGGAGAACATAGAACCCATAAAGATCTGTCCCAAAGAAGCTACAGGTACTGCAATTCAGCCACAGTCCCCTAAAGACATGCAAACTATAAAGAAAGAAAGAGCAAATGGGTTCATATACTTTCAGGTTCTTCTGATATTATCAGGTGTTTCTAAGAGGCTACACCCATGAACTGCTCCTTCAAGATGAATCAAGAACCTGTTTCTGGAAAGTGTCTCAGCTGGATCAGTGTAAAATGTCACGGATATGTGGGTGAGTTGTGAACAAGGAAAAAGTCATCACATATAAAATCTGAACTATCAAGCAAGAAAGAAGACAAATAACCAAATCGAATTTCCAATTCAAAAAGAAAAACTTCACTTGCTGAGAGTATAAGAGAAACGGATTTCAGAACGACTCACTTCCCAGAGAGCAGAACAACCATTTAGTATATAATATACTGCAAAATTATCAAGGTAATAAAAAATTACTATAATGCCATAGACGTTGGGGGGTGCTGACAATAATAATCAAAACCATGACTGTTGAATTCATCAATGTCAATTTCAAATACACTTCTAAATCTTGACAGAATGAAGTGTCACTTACACTCAAAAACCCAGCCCTTGTGTGCAACAAAACACATGCATCCGTGTACCATGTGGAATGTGTTCTTTCCACTTGAGTGTTAATTTCTTTCAGGAAAACACTGGAACATTAAGGAGAAAACTGCACCTTCCACCTAAATAAGAAATATTTGTTTATAACAAGCTCAGTCCTGCCCCCCTCACCGCACCCCACTGTGGCCTCCTGAGTGCCATCTAATCAGTTCACAAGAGGGTCTCACGCAGGGCAAACAACTGGCCAAGTTCAGGAATGACACTCAGGCCTGAGGCCCAGGAACTCAAGTGCTCAAGAATTAGGATGAAAAATTTAGTCCAGTCACAGGAGGACAATTAAGAAGGCTGGCTGGTTTGTTTCATAACTGGATTCCTGGGCAGCCCATGTATGACAGCTGTTTAACACCAGCCCAAGGGGGATGAGCTGAGATGAAAGAGAAAATGAGTTTAACTGAGCCTCATTCTGCTATTAAAAAGAAGAAGAAAAGGAAAAGAAGGAGAGATTCAGACATCTGACATCACCTTGGGCTACTACTGTATTGTGTTTGCAGGGCTAGATTTTTTTTCTTGGGGGAGGAGGTGGTCAGATTAGAAGGAAAGAGGTTATATTTTGAAAGAAAAGCAGACTGTTATTAGTGAGCAAATCAGAACCCGTTCCAAAAAACCTGAGTCCTGGCTGAAGCCCATGCTACGGGCAATAAATGTATCCCAAACAAAAATCCTTATCGGAATGCTCATCCCCAAAGCCGACTTCAATTGCTGCCTTTTCATCTCAGCAGCTACCAACAGGCCAGGAGCTCAGCAGCAGCTTTCATTAATTTTCGCTATCACCGCTGATCTTGAAGCTTTCACCAGGAAGGGAGCCAAGGGCTCTGTCTTTTTCATAGGCAATTTACAATTACAAGGGCCAGTTTCCTTGAACCCTATGGTGGAGCAGAGGGGATTGGGGAGCAACCTTCTTTCTCTCCTAAAGAAACAAAGAGATTGATAAAAAACCAGACTGTGAGAGCTCATGAATACCCCAGCTCTGGCTCCAGCCAGAAATAAACATGAAAAATAATGAAAGTCCTGAAAGTGAACAGCTGAGGACGCATCTCCGGCTGCATTTGGGGGCAGCTCTCAAAAGCCACCTGGAGTTTCCTGAATCCCAAGTAATAACTTTCAAACTATTTTCTAAGCCAATTTTTTGAGAGCCCTGAATGGTTAGCATAAGTGCCAAGAACAATGCAGTGGCACAGCTTCCCTGGGAGCATCCCGGCCCCCTGCCCAGCCGACAGTCACCAGGTAGGAGAGCCACGTGAAAGGCAGGCAGCAGGGAACAGCTCCCTCTGGGAGCCCTTCTCTTTCTTGATGTGCTTCATAGACTCCTGAACTTACACTCCACCCATTCTGTTCCGGGGAAAGAATTTCTAAGCCAAATATGTTAAAGGGTAATTTTTTTAAATTAACTGCAACAAAAAATTGTTTTTTAAAAAAGAGATACCTAACTTGTTATATATTAATAATAAGTTACTAACAGGCCCTACATCTCTCATGTAATACTCCCATCGCATGTATGAGGTCGGTGTTGATTTTCTCTCTGATGATCAGAGACGTTAAATGTTTCAGTCAAGGTCACAAAGCTACAAAGTTCCTTAGATAGGATCAAACCCAGGTCTGGCTAGCTCCACCGAAAGCCTGCAGATGTATTTTCATTGAAAAACATGGTCTCCCCTGTTAAGGGAGAACAGTATCAGTGCAAGCAACGGAGAAGGATTTCAGGGGTAAGCCCTTCTGTTCAAGTGTGGATTTCTCATTCTCACCATGATGATTGCTAAAGCCATCATGCCTGCACGAGGCGAGGACCCACAGCCTGAGTAATAATAGCATGCAATGCTCTGTGCCCAGGCACAGTGTCATCTGTGCTCTTGGTAGTTGGTAATTAGTTCTCATAGAGAAATATATACTTGGTTTTTGAACCTGTTTCAATCTACTTGAGAAGACAGGACCAAGCACACCTACACAAGCTCTCCAGCTAAATAGGCCTCTCTCACCCAAATTATAAAAGCAGCAGTTTGTCTTTGGTGCCTGAGCTTTGTTGTCACTTTCTCTGTCCTTTGCCCTCTTCTAGGGCTCCAGGCCCTCTCACTACTGTAATTTCTTCTAGAGTTAAAAGACCACTGACTAATTCATACTAACATGTGCATGACTACAGATGTTCGCCCTTAGAATAAAGAACTGCATTTCTAATAGTAAAAATTAGAGCACACTGGGCTAGCTAGTGGTGTATATTTCTAGGGAAGAGATCTTTGTAGTTCCCTAAAAATAAACCACAAAAGTAGACATATTTTGTTCACATTTTAGATTAAGCCAACCCAACATACATCTATTCACAGAGACACAAATAACTTAAAATGGTAATATCTCAACCACCTCAATCCAATTATTGTCTGCTGAGAGCCTCTGATTGCATGAGGGCAGATTGCTAACACAAACAGGACCTCAGGACCCTTATGAAGTATATGATCTGTCCAGGCACCAACATGCATCTAAAGGCATCACTGGGAAACATCATAACCCCAATCTTTTGGTTCCAAGGGGATGCTGAAAAAAGAACAGCCCTACATAAATAGGGTTAGGTTTGCAGGTTTGCTCAACAAGAGGGCTCCTGGCCTCACCCTACCACCACAAAGCAGGGGACTAAGAAAAAAGAAAATGAAACCTTTGGGCTTCACAGCAAAGTGCCAAACCTGGAGCTTCCCAGAGGAAAGCTGAAAGAGAAACACTCCAAAGCTGCTTTATTTAAACGCATAAACTATAGGGATCATTTTGAAGGCAAGCCTCTAATCTCTGTATTTCTTAAACCTAACTCAATGCTTAGCACCAAAAATAATGGCTCAAAGAGCTTGGTCAACATAGTGAGATCTTATTTCTACAAAATTTAAAAAAAAATTGTTAATCATCAGGGCATGGTGGTGCACACCTGTAGTCCCAGCTACTTGGGAGGCTGTGGCAGGAAGACCACTTCAACCTAGGAGTTCAAGGCTGCAGTGAGCTGTGATGTCACCACTGTACTCCAGTCTGAGCAAGAGCAAGACCCTGTCTCTAAAAAAATAAAAAGAATCTCAAAGATTTGATAATGAGTGAATGCACAAATGAAGAAATTACAGAAATCAGTATGGGCATCAGGTCCAGCTATTTGAGGACTAGCTTGATGGCCTTGTGCAGGTCCCTAGGCCCTCTGCATCTCTGCTAAGGGAAAGCAGTACCTGCCTTCCCCACCTCTCAGGGCTCCTGGGGGCATCACAGGAGCTCATGAGCCCCAGAGCATTTTCAGCAGCATAAAGAATTCTGTAAGTCCAAGGGTTGTTATTATTTTTTTGCTTGTGTCAATGACAATCCACATCAGTTCTTGTATGGAAATTGAATCTATCACTGATTAATCAGCTTATGTACTGCAAGCTAATTGGCCCCACTCTGCTTCTGGGCTCCCACCTCCACTGTTTGCTCAGCTCCTTGACCTTCAGATACCAGAGCCCAGGAATGGGGCCTGAAAGAGGCCCTCCTCCTCCCCTGAAGACTGGGCCTACATGGGTCCAGCAACCCCCACCCCTATGCTGAACCTCATTCTAGATACACCAGGCTATACCCAGCACACCTACACAAGCTCTCCAGCTAAATAGGCCAACCAGATGTTAAAGCACTGCTGTGGCAGACCCTTTTCCCATCCCTGCTTGTTAACATGCTGATTTTTTTTAGGGAAGTGGAGAGATATCTCTGCCCACAATATGCACATTTTAGCCCAAGATAAAAGCTTTTCAACAGCTGCAACAGCATGCGTGAATTCAAGAGCAGAAGCTCATCCCAGTTAAGGAGACTGACATGGGAGTTCATCTTTCTAGTAAATTTCATACTGCCCCCACCCTCGTGGGGGCAGGGGAACAGCAAAGGCACTGGCATTTGGCATTTTTAACTTCCCGCAGCAGAGCCTGGTTCTGAGTGTTCTTCTCTTGCCAGCATCTATTATAATCTTTAAAAGCAGTGTCGTCCTAGAGTGACCTGCCTTTCAAATGCAAGCACCACGGTTTAGGAACATCGTGTTCAAAGACAACAGAGAACACTGATGTAACAATGGCCCTGACCTCATGCTTCTATTTCTCATTTTGTACACAAAATGTCTGCTATTAAGCCTCTAAGCTAGCACAATCCTGTTTTATAAATGTGGCAGCCCCCTTGCCTGAGCCCTTTCTTGCTTTCTTTGCATATGTTGGAGTTCTTAACCAATAAGCACTCAAGATGGACTTAACTGAGGGCCAGTTAAACCCTAAATCAGCAGCAGTAAATATAAGGTGATGTTCTGTCCTCCAGCTATTTACACAAGAGCTAACACATATTTCTGGAATGTTTGTTATGATCAGTAAAAGTATTGTGTCCATAATCTCATTTAATCCTTCCAACCCTTTCTCCAGTGTTGAAGAAAATGAGGTTTAGAGAATTTAGCAAATGTGCCCCAGTTACTGGAAGGCCTGAGATTTGAAACCAGGCCTCTGACATCTGAGTCCATAGCTGGAAGGTGGGATCAATAAGTCACCACCATGAAACAACCAGAAATGAATGAAGGGCTAAATGGTGCCAACTGGTGTTCCTCCCTTCATTTGTCCTCACTCATGCTTTGAGCAGTGTCTACTGAGCATCTAGCAAATTCTAGATATAGGGATGAGTGTCCCTGCCCTTAAGTTACTCACAGCTCAGTAAATCTATACGGGCTCAATAACCTGGGCAGCTCCATGAAGCAAGGTTGATTTGTAAACTGGAAAAGTATGTAAGTTCCAGATGTACAAAGGACACAGAGACACATCACAATGGGCAGGGCAGTATGAGTCAAAGCCTAGAGTCTGGACGGTGGACTAAAGTGACAGGGAAACTGAGGCTCCCAAGCAAGTTGAAGGGGACTGTCAGAGTGGGGACACTCAGGGATTAGGTAGCCTCTTCTGAAGTGTCCCCAGCAGTGACTTCTGGGATAGAAATGATTTAGAGTTAGATCACAAGCTCTGCTCTTTCTCCCAGAAGGAACATGACTCAGTAAATGAAGATGCAGACTAAGAAGACACATCAATTTACATCTCTGCCTCAGGCTGGGACCTAAGAAAAACCTTTGAAAAGGTAGCCATGATATCCGCAAAGATCATTTACTTTGTTCTATGTCAAGGAAGTAGCTGTCTGGTGCAGATGTAAATGAATGGAGGGAGATGGTGTTTCTCAAAAGCTCTCTCCAGGGTCCTCACAAGGAGGTCATGTCAGCAGAAACTAGGCAGGGGAATGTGCGCTCAGCAGGGACACCAGACAACCAGACAGCTTCTGGCTCTCTTTGGCAATGCATTCACTCACACAGTTAAACCCCACTCAGACCCTGCCCTTCCAACCTTGATAAATACACTCCACATCCAACTAAACCTTGGTCCCCTGGCCCCAGACAGTAGGGCAATCCACAGGGTAGAACACGAAGCCTAAACTCAGCATTTTTCTCTATGTGAAACATACATCAGCAATTGATATGGTTTGGCTGTGTCCCTACCCAAATCTCACCTTGAATTGTAACAATCCCCATGTGTCAAGGGCAGGACCGGGTGGAGATAATGGAATCATGGGCTCAGTTTCCCCAAAACTCTTCTGGTGATAGTGAGTCAGTTTTCAAGAGATCTGATGGTTTTATAAGGGGATTCCCTCTTTGCTTGGCTCTCATTATCTCTACTGCTGACATGTGAAGAGGTGACTTCTGCCATGATTGTAAGTTTCCTGAGGCTCCTGAGCAACGAGGAACTGTGAGTCAATTAAACCTCTTTTCTTTATAAATTACCCAGTCTCAGGTATTTCTTCATAGCAGCATGAGAAAAGACCAACACAGCAATTGTTCACAAGGTGAAGGAAAACATAGGGCCCAGGTGAGGAAAACATAGAAAAGTGGGAGATAGAAGCAGGGAATGAAGAGAGATGTCCCATCTGGTCAGTGGCTGGTATAGGACTTACATTGACAGCTCCTAGGACCCAACCCAGATGGATCCCATTCACCACACACACCTCCCCTAACATCTGCCAATTTTCAATATTCTTCTAGAACACAAGAGATGCAGCATAGTAGTACAGATAGGGAGGCAGAAGATCAGGTTCTGGTCCCAGCTGTGTCCCTGATTAGCTGTGGTGCCTTGCTGTGAAGACATATTCCCTGAGCCTCAGTTCCCTAACCTGTAAAATGCTGATACAAGTCGCATATACTTCATTGGACTATTCAGAAGGGTAAATAAGAGAATCATATAAATTGTTCAGAACAATGTCTGGCAGAGAATAGGCATACATCTCACATGCTCTGATGTCCACTCTTCTTCAGACAGCAAAACTTCACTTAACATGAATTTCAACTCTTCTTAGAATCTTGTTCATTCACATTAGCAGGGACAACAAAAAGAAATTCAAGATTTGCTGAGAACTAAGTCTGAGCAAGATGATGCTCTAAGCAATGCTCATAAATTGCATAATTATCAGAAAACTTGACAAGGTAACTATTATTGCCCCATTTTACCTATGAGAGAACTGAGGATCAGAGAGATTAAGTATGCTCCCCAAGCTACACACAACCTGTTGGCAGATTTGGAAGCTGTCATGTGCTTTCCCCTACAGCACACTGTCTGCCTTTTGTTTTACCTCCAAGTGCTGAGCCCAAAACGAGTCACACCTCTTGACAGGTGTGGTAGAAGCAGTGCCAGGGCAGGACTCTCTATCATCACAGGTTCTGTAGTTCCACTCACACAGCCTAACACATACAGCACTTGACACTTAATATCTTCTGAAATATGGACAAGCCAAACCTCTCCATCACACATTTGTGCAGTTGTTTTACTTTTTTACTGCAAGGATAAAACCTAGCATATGACCCTATTAACCATCACTTTGATAAATTAAGTTCATTTCTTCAACCCTGAACTAATCATTTTGGATCTGAATTCTTTCATCCAACATATCCATTATCTCTCCCGTCTTCATGTTACCTACATATTTCTTTCTTTGTCATTGATTAAAGGAAATGTTAACAATGCAGGATCAAGAATAGAACTTTGTAACTCTGGAAACCCGTCTCTAGTTTAAGAGTGCTTCATAGCCTGGGAGTGGTGACTCATGCCTGTAATCCCAGCACTTTCGGAGGCCGAGGCAGGCGGATCATGAGGTCAGGAGATTGAGACCATCCTGGCCAACATGGTGAAACTTCATCTCTACTAAAATACAAAAACAAATAGCTGGACATGGTAGCGGGTGCCTGTAATCCCAGCTACTCAGGAGGCTGAGGCAGGGGAATCGCTTGTACCTGGGAGGCAGAGGTTGTAGTGAGCTGAGATCATACCACTGCACTCCAGCCTGGCCAACAGAGTGAGACTATCTCAAAAAAAAAAATGTATCATTCCATAAATAACTGATCCAGCCCAAAGGTCTCAGCCTTAAGCCTGGGGTAATCTAGAGAGACTTTTCAAATGCCTTGCTGAAATTAGGATACACACGTGTGTCACAAAACAGAAAATGAGGTTAGCAGAACAAGACGTGCTTCTTGTTTATCCCATGATGATTCCTAGTGATTACTATTTGCTTTTCCAAATTTACACATACCATCTTTTAAATAATCTATTGTAGAATCTTTTGCCCAGGATTTTAAACTAGCTCATGAATCTGAGTTCATAAAACTATTTTGAAAATAGGAATAATTGTTTCTCTCCTATCTTCCAGAACATTCCCACTCTGCAATGATTTCCTCAAATATTACTAGCAATGTTATATTACATTATAATGTAACATCTGGCCTGGGATGTAATTGTTGAGATTCAGAGACTTAAGGCAGATGGAGTCCTCTTATAACTGGGTCACCAGAACTGGTCATTTGTACTCATTATTCCTAATCTCCCCCAGGTTTGTGATTTATAGGACTAGTCTCCCAGTGAGCCTGGACTTCCATCATCACTTGCTGAGCTCAGAAAACCTAGAGCTAGAAAAGATCAGTCAGATACTAGGATTTTTCCAGGGGTTATATAGAGATGCTTTTTGAGTCTGCAGGCCCTAGGAGAGGCCCATCACAGGAATTAGCCTTTGATTTCTGGTAGGTCAAGTGTAAAAGGCCTCGTACCTGAGGCAGGATTTACCCTAGCTTCAAGGTCCTCAAATTTAGTGCAATATATCCCCAGGTCTTTGTCCTGACATTGCCTAATCTTTCTACTCTCACTGCCCTAACCTGGTTCCCAACCATTTGCCTAGCTTCAATCAATTTCCTATTATCATCCCAAACACATACATACTCCCACAATCCAGATCAACCATAAACCAAGTTAGAGAGAGATCCAAGATGGCAGATTAGCAACGGCTCAGGAATGTAGCTCCCAATGAAAGTGCAGAGAGCGAGTGGACACCGCACTTTCAGACGAATTTTTGTTGCCCACAACCAGGAGATTCCCAGCGGAGGAGCCACACGGGTCGCCAGCGCGACTTTTTTGACCAGCGCGGCTGTTTTGCCAGTGCCCCGGTGTGGTGCTTCTCGTGGAGTATACGGGACGGGGTGCCCTGTGAGTCGGAAACGGCTGGTCCCATTCCCACAAGGAGAACAGCAATTGGAAACGCTGAGGACTGAGAGTTTCACAGCAAGCACAGACGAACCAGGAAGGTCCAGCTCTGTGGGGAACGGGTATCCGCCAAAGGAAAGCTAAGAAACAGAAAAAACTTCATCAACTGGCAGAGAGAGATACAAGATGGCGGATTAGCAACAGCTCAGGATTGTAGCTCCCAGTGAAAGTGCAGAGAGCAAGTGGACGCCGCAATTTCAGATGAATTTCTGTTGCCCACAAACTGGGAGCTACCCAGCGGAGGAGCCACACGGGTGTGCGCGACTCTTTTGGCCGGTGTGACGCAGCCCTTCTCAGTGCGGAGTATACTGAACTGGGTGCCCTTTGAGTCGGGCTTAGCTGGTCCCATCCGCACAAGGAAAACAGCAATTGGAAGCGCTGAGGACTGAGAGTTTCACAGTAAGCACAGCTGAACCCGGGAAGGCCTAGCTCTCTGGGGAAAGGGTGTCCGCCGAAGGAAAACTAAGAAACAGAAAAAACTTCATCACCAACAAGCCAGACGTCCACTCAGACCCAATCTGAAAGTAGGCAATTACAAAGATGACAGGTGGATAAATCCACAAAAATGGGAAGAAACCAGTGTAAAAAGACTGAGAACACCCGAAATCAGAATGCCTCTCCTCCTACAGGGGATCGCAGCTCCTCATCAGCAAGAGAACAAGGCATGACGGAGAATGAGTGTGATGAACTGACAGAATCAGGCTTCAGAAGGTGGATAATAAGAAACTTCT